>JACXGJ010001336.1:0-86873 GCA_016801105.1 Esox niger | reverse complement strand
CAGAATGTGGATGTGCAGTGTGAGGTCTCTGGGTCCAGAATGTGGACTGCAGTGTGCAGGGATCCAGGGGTTTGACAGGATACAGCTCGTGTCACATGTCGACTGTACTACTGTAGTCACAGCTACTAATGGTGGAGGTCTTTCAGGTGATGAACATAACTTTCAGACATTAAAGCAGCAGACAAGTGGGTGATACGGGTCCACGGGTTTATGACCCGGGCAGCTTAGAGGACACGATGTGGTGAAGGTGCCTCTGAATAGTTCTGGGCCTGTCGATCTGACTGACACATCCCCATCCCAGTGCCGTTGTCTCTCCCTTCCCTTCTACTGCCTTCCTGAAATGCTTGGACTCCCTGTCAGTAGTGGGCGATATCGCATCGCAGGCAAGGCCTGCCACAGGCAGATCCCTGCATTTATTTTGGTTTTTCACAGCGTCTTCATGATACACTTGGTGATGGAAAGTACTTTTTAAAATAGATACATTATTATTCATTGTTATCTAAACACAAGTTCTGAACATACATTACCTGTTCTCAAAGGTTAGAGAGAATCCAAAACGGGGTCATGACCCTGCCTTGCAGTGTTTGCAGAACAGAGCCGCCGCTTTGCTGAAGCAGTGTGGAATTAATCATTACCCTGAAATCGCCCAATTTGTGCTCCTTGGTTATGTAGCACACATACACACACCCTACACACATATACGCAAACACTGCTAATGTGTTGTGGAAACAGTGGTAATTCTCAGGCTCACTCAGGGTGTTTTATCTACACTGCCTGGGTTGGGAAAACAAATCTTTCCCTCCTCTCTGTCTCAGTCTCTCTCTCTCCTCTCTGTTTCAGTCTCTCTCCCCTTCCTCTCTGTCTCTATCCCTCTCTCTCCCTGTCCCTCTCTGCTTGTGTGTCACCGTGTCATGGTGTATCATGGCGGAGGAAGACAATGGGCTGTGACTTCTCCACGTCCTCCCTTGCTACTGGCGCGTTGCATCATCGAAAAGCTCAGTAGGACATTTTAAACGTTCCACATTCTGGTGAGTCCTTTGAATCTTTGTCAAAGGACTGCACGGCACATGGAGCAGGGGCATTTGGGTTCACCTACGATGGAAAACCATGAAGATGCTTCTGCTCTTTTATTCCGCAAAAACAAAATGTCAGCTCAACTCTTTTCCCGAATTGATTTAGGATTGAAAAAATGCAGGGTGCCCGTTCCTACAGTGTACAGGACAGGTGCTTTTCACCTTCTCAACAAATGAAGCTCTTTATTTTATTTATTGGTTACTCCATACCTTCCTAATCAGTTTGGAGATCACCATTTAGTGACTAAGACCCTGCCTCACTGCCAAAATGCAAGCACAATGTCAAAATACCGCATGATTCTTCTGAAACACATGGGACGTTGTTCTGGATCTTGACAGGGTGCTTGTTCAACTGGTCAGGAACCCTGACGCGCAGGAGGGAACACACTTTCCAGCTCTTCTATTGTGATTTAGCTCACAGGAGCCCAAGCTGCAACAAGGATTTGCTTGATCATGACACATGTCAACTCTATTGGATTACAAACACATACACCAAGGCAGTACGGGCCAATTGCAGCATCCTTCGCCGGGCCTCTGGGCTGATCCGGAAAGAGGTGTTAGATCAACAAAGCCAATCTAAGGTTAACACTCTTAACACAAGACCACAGATCATTCATGAAAAAAATAGCTGAGTCAGACATGTAAAATAAATCATGAACTAAGCCTATTCCGTTCTGAAAAGTACAAATAAATGTTCTCTGATTCGACTGCCGTCTTCGAGGCACTGCAGTGGATATATTCTGGAAAATATTCTTGCAATGATCGAGAGGACAACTCTTGACGGGATCTGTATGCATCAGAGATTGATTCATTAAAGGAAATACATTTTGGATGGGAATTAATTAAACATTCTATTTATCGTCGGATTTCCTTGTTTCAAAGCAAAAAAAATTCCCAGTAGTGAATGATTCATACTCAAGCTAGGTCTTCAAAGTGGTGAGGAGTCAGAGTGTGACCTAAATAAGGCTTTTCAAAGGGATAACCCTATAGGAGACAGTGAAAATTAGAATTTAGGAGGGAAAAGTCCTACAGACTTTACAAGTGTTACTTCCAAAACCCTCAACAAAAAACATCAATACAGGTACAATGATTAGCATTCTTTGTAATATTAAACATAACTCGTTGCAAATAATGTACACCATTCAGTTTTTCTGTGGGCATGGAGTCAAACAATAACAAGAATAAGGCACACGAGCCAATATCTTTGTGATGAGTTCTCACTGTTAATTCATCTTCTTTTCTGTTTGAATCCAGCTTTCAGAGCAGAGAATGTCAAGGGGGAATGTCGACGGAACACGGGAGGCTTTCCTTTTTGTTGTTATCAAGAGAGAAAAAAAGCCTAGAAAATTCCCTTTTTTATTTATTCAGAGGGTGTAGCCACAACGCTAGCGTTGGCGGTGTCCTATTTAGCAGCGTTTTTGCAAAACGTTGCTAATGAGCTCATTATGGCATTTCCTGTAAATTCGGGAGACTTCTTGCCGGGAGAGCAAGATGGATACACAACAGACACACACAGTGGGTCTGTAGACGATGCCAAATTCACAGGGAAAGGAAGTTTGCCTTTAGGAAACTGTAACCAGAGTTAACATTCTTACTATGTCACTTTCAGCCTAAGAGAAAAACAAAAACTGAGCTTAATAGGATTTATTTTCCAATATTGTTCCATGTAGTTGCTTGTGACCACCAAGCGCGTGTGTGTGTGTGTGTGTGTGTGTGTGTGTGTGTGTGTGTAGGACTCAGCAGAATACTCCCGTGTTAAACCACCTGGCTTTTCTTTTTTCCCCTCAGTGTCATCAATCAATCAATCAATCAAATACATTTTATAAAGCCCTTTTTACATCAGCAGTTGTCACAAAGTGCTTTTGCAAAACACCCGACCTTAAACCCTGAGGAGCAAACAACAGTTGTGCTGAAATCAAGTGGTTAGGAAAAACTCCCTAAAAAGGCAGCCATTTTGGAAGATACCTAGAGAGGAACCAGGCTCAGATTGGTGACCAGTCCTCTTCTGGCTGTGCCGGGTGAACATATTAAGAGTCCAAATTGTAATAATGAATCGATGCATGTGGGCTGAGTCTATTTAAACCAAGTCCAGATCGGAAAGCATGACTAGATGGACACACACGGACAAACGGGGAGGGGGGCGTTGGGTCAGAAGAGTGGCAGCTGAAATCGTCAGGTATCGTCTTGATCTGCAACACAACCAGGAGGACTTTGGACAGGGACCGCAACGAGTCAAGCCTGGTACTCCGCAGGTGTGGGTCAAGACCTCATGTCCACCTAAGTTTAAAGTCCTGTTCTGACTCACAGATACTGACTGGGCCCACTAGCTGGCCTCTCCCTGTACCCCACCTGGCCACAGCCCCACAGCCGATCACAATGCCCGGTCCACACTCTCTGTTTTGTTTGGCGAATAAACACATGGGGAGGGAAAGAACGACGTCCGCCATGTTCGTAAGCTGGGCAGATAGACGGCCAACAGTAAATCCACGGCTCACAGACTCCCGGTGAATAAACTGGGCTTGTTCTGATGACACCCACTCGGTGAGGGTGAGAGTACTTAAGTTCACCTCCTGTAGACGAAATTGACTCTAACCCTGCTGTCTGTTTGGCTCACATCGCACATCCTGACATCCCTGCCACACCAGCCAGGCATTTACATCTAAACTGGGATCGGGAAATTCTGGGATATGGAATAACAAGGGATGTTTTATTATAGCAGTTATTATAGCAGAGATGCACACGCTCAAAGATGATCTATTAAGTGTGGTTTCCTTCCAAAAAAACAAGTTTAGCAGTAACCAATTCTGTGGTGTGTTTTTCAATTATCATCATCTGTTATCGTCATTAGTCAGTCTATTGTATCCCGGTTAGGATAAAAGTAAAAATGGTACCCAATTCCATACCGATTTCACACTATACAACTCACCCTTTTCCATACCCATTTCACCCTGTACATTTCACACAATTCCCTACACATCACTATAAACAGTATGGTTGGCTTCTATAAACCAATGATCATCGCCAGTACTGCCATCACCCAACAAGGTATAGTGAATTCAGTCAGAATAAGATGTTTCAAACTACCTCAAAATTACAAAACAAAGGGAGCAAGAATTGGCTTGCTTGATGACCAAAGGAATGCCTTTATATATACATAATACTTCCTTGACACACTCGCCAGGTTACCCAGAATGCCTTGTAGCCAATTCTGCTTTGGGTTTTTCCATTCGGTTGCTGTCACTATTCAGCACTGCCGCATCAAAGCCGGGATACAAGTACAAATAGCAATCCATCTTACATAATCACTATTTTTGACCAGAGCCCAATGAGCTTTGTTCCAAAGAAGTGCACCTTATAGGGTACAGGGTGCCATTGGGCATTGATCCTACAGGCATTACAGTGTAAGTCTGTTAGCAGACACTCGTGTCCGGAGCCACTTAGAGCATTTTAATACTTTTACATGGTGGCCTCAGTAGATCCAGTCATGTATAATGACGACCCTTTTCAGTAATAAATAATATATAATAAAAAAACGGTGCTCCCATCCACCTTTCCCCCATCCAAATTACAAGCAGAAAACGAACGGGGAACGTCATTTTTCACCGCACACACGAAGCGGCTGAAGATGAACAGCAGCTCCTCCACAGATATATCTAATTGCCGAATGAGAGGTCGCCAGATTCCGCAAGGGCATTTCCTGGCACTTAATGAGCCGTTTACCGCAGAATAGAAGGCACACTTGGAGACAATGAACTGCCATTCTCAGCCATTCTGTGGAGGAGAAACAACGAATCGATGGATCCGGCAGAAGGAAAAGCCTGGCTGCCCGCGGCTAAGATTATTTGTGCCATGTATTTTAAGGGCAAGCAAATGTTGTTCTGAAATGTAACGCGGGGTATTGAGAGGAGCTGTCCGGCTTAATGCTTCCCAAGACAGTAGCCAGGAAAGGTTTTGCAAAGAGAAACGATTACAAAGCATGGCGATCAGCTAATTGTGAGATCGGGCGAATAAAGACAGCTTCATCTCTCTCCAATGCCTGCACCCTCTCTCTATCTGTTTTTTCTCTCGCCCTCTCTGTCCCCCTTCCAATGCTTAAAGCCCACCGTACTCTCTGTCCAGCCCTAGATTCCTCATTCACCATCTGTACATTCATCCTCGTAGCATTCTTATCGTCAGTCTAATTTGCTTTTGCAGTTTTTCTCATTTCGGCACCTATACCGCTGTGGCCATTACACAACGCGGCTACAGAGAGTACTGTGAGCTTAACCGAGACTTAGCAGGGGAATGTTGAGCCTGGATCTCCAGCAACACCCGGGGACGTGAGTCACAATCAGCATGTGAGCCAGAGAGCTGCTTGTGGATCAGTCGTTATATAAATCCAAAGGCAGATGGAGCCTGCAAACTGATCATAATGCCGCAATGAGCGTGTGTGCGTGAGTGTGCGTGTGTGTGTGTATATGGCTGTACGGCTGTTTGTTTCGAGGGGCCTGATCTGATTAGAGCATCTCAAAGCATGTACTGTTGTTCATTTAGAAACATTTGCCTAATTAAAAATCTTTTTTTTTTTTTTTTTACAAATATGTTAATGAATATACAGTATAATGAAACACGTGCCAGGAACCACCGTGCGGTGTAGCCAGTGAAGTTGCTAGGATACACGTTTAAATAATGCCTAAATGCCTATGCTTTGTGTATATGAAGTGAATACAAATGCATGTATTTTGGATTCCAGGACAGCTCATTGAAACCACAGAATATTCTGCCTGTCCCCCCACAAAACAGTTCACTTCGAAAATCAGAATAAGCACAAAAAACGTATTTGCAAAGGACAAAACTTATTCGCTTTATCACAAATCCCGCCCCTCAACGTTCTGTGATTCCCCGTAACCATGGCAACACCGATCAACACATTTCCATCTCAACACTGATCAACACATTTCCATCTCTCCGTACTATATCATGAAGCTAGAACCTCCCACGCACTTTATTCCCTGACCCGTCTCCTCACAGGAGGCAGCTGCATATAGTTCCGTGACGGAAGGTAACACACCTCCAAATGACTGCTGACATCAGGGCCCAAAGCCCGCTGGCCTACGTCTGCAGCTTGGATCTAGGCAGCCCGCAGTAGTCGGGGACATTTTCCTGGCACGATGCCTGCATCCCTCCACTGGGAGACGGATGAAAGTCATAGAGCCAACGGAGGGAGATTGAGAGGACCCGTTTACCTGTGTTTAAATCATTTACATCTTTAAATACACCGACACTGAACGTAGTTTACGAAGCTCGGGGTTTGTTGAATATTTTCTTTTACACGTTTTTTTTTATATTAACAAAATGTATACCTGACTGCTAAGATGAGAACAAAACATAGGGGCAATAACATTTTTTTTATTGGTAATGCATTTAATAGGATTATTGTAAAGATGTATGGTGACAGTTTTTCAATAACAGGTGTAACTCAAAAAATGTGAATACCTTGGAAACGTTGTTTTCAGTCATTCAAATCAATAAATGACACCTTCATATTTTCTGAAACTTTTCAAGCCTTTTTTTGTTTCAAACTTGATGACTACAGCTCATAGAAACAATCCTGAATCTCAAAAGATTAGAATAAAACATTTATAATAGAGAAATGTCGAAGGGTACTATTGTAAAAGACAAAACACTGAACCAGGCAAGTCAAGTTCAGCCAGCCCGCAATTAGAAGTAAGGAATGTTGGTGCCCTCACTGGATTCAAACCAGGGTCTCCTATTTAACAGGCAGTGTCGTTAACCACTACGCCACATGTGAGCAAAGCGTTCTCATTGTTAAAACTAGTTCCCTACAATAGCTAACATCCAAACCAACAATGGGTATAACAGGGATGATACACTATATTCAACGCGTTAAATTATAAAGAATTACTGTAGGGACCGATTGGGACAATCGGAATATGTACTAATTGGAATAGTTGTAAGAACTGAGCAATTGTTAGTATGACTGAAGATACATTTTACACTGCCAAAACTATTTCATTTCATGGCACAACCAGTGAAAAAACCTTGGAAACCCCTCTTCTTTTACTGCGCTACTATGATCTACATCACCCCAAAAAGCATGCACGGATGTGTACTTTGAAAACTCACCAGAAATAGTCACAAAATAAACATGAACAATGTTTCCAATAAAACACAGCTACTGAAGCCTGCAGCCAGCAACATTTTTGTCAATCCTGAACACACCCGAATGCATTGTAGTTTTGTCTGTGGCCAGGATCAAACACCAGTCACCCACATGACAGTCAGCATCTCTAACCACTACGCTAGTTAACAATGGGTAGCCAGTCAGTCAATCAGTCAGTCGTTCAGTCAGTAGGAGACATTCACTCTTCTTGTCCGGCTCCGCTTATGCAGTCCAGCAAAAAAAGTCGATTTCAGTGAATATTACTTTTTATATTCTGGCAAACAAAATTCTCCAGAAATAGAACCAACATTAAATAAGCTCAGGGATTATTATTATTCCTTTGTCCAGTAGTATAGTTGTAGCTCTTCAAGCACTAATCAAGCAAAACATATTTAAAGGGAAATAGTAAATGAACAGTAGATAGGGTAGTTTTGGGTTTCCAGGGTGCTCCAGGATTAAGTTCCCCTAGTTACAGATTTATGATAAGCTCCTTCTACATTCTTTTGGGGGAAAACAGGGGTTTTGCAGCATCTTTAGCCTACTCCGTTCAACGTTTTGTATCCCGACAGCCTAAACAATTGACCACATGGCCGCCTCACACAGGACCGTCTCTGCGATCCCAATGTGCCCCAACAATTCTGGCCTTTAAAGGGACACGTGTTAGCGCGCGCATTATGCGGACATCACTAAGGGAATCTGTTTTCCTGCGGTGTCGTTAATAGTTAATTTGCTCTCAGCCGGTAATTAGAGAAAATGCTCCTCCGCTCAGTCTGTGAAAACACAGCCACATCTGGTCGCCTGTGGCAACAGAGCACACTGCCCAGGAGGGCCTAGTGCATCCCTCAGGTTCTGAATGGATGCACTATGTAGGGAACACGGTGGATTAGGACCGATGGCCCCGGGTTCCTCTCACACCGTGAATGTGACTGGAAATGAAAAACAAACAGTGCTCAGCCGTTCTCAAAAACCACCTGAAACAAGGGAACTGTACGACGTTCCGTCGTAGCATCCGTTGCTTTATGAGAGCCTGTGTTGACACTGCACCATCCCTTTAGCTGTTTTTTGTTTCGACCGCGAATTGCCCCCCTTTTACGCACTCCTCTTTGGGTGCAATCGCTGTGATTTGGCAGCCCGTTCACTCCCCTCTCATTCCTCCCCTGTCACAGTCCGCGGTATCGTGCAATCCAGGGCCTCTTGAAAGGGGTTTTCCGATCAAACTGGTGTGTGAAGTCTTGCTGTTGGGTCAGGGAGTGTGAGTGGGCCCGTTGCTCCACAGCTACATCGCCCCATGCACGGAGATGCTGGCCCAAATGGCACGCTATTCCCAATAGAGTGCACTGCTTTTGAGGTCATATTTCACTCTGAAATGTGTAGCCACCTCATGAATAACGAATGGCAATGTGTATGGATCCAAAAATTGGAAGAGGGGCCCAGATGAAAAGCCTTCAGGGGCTGAATGCAGTGCAAGGAAATAATCGTACAGCAACGAAAAATGCGAATTGTTGCTATCAAAGTGGAAATTACAACCTTCAGAAACCCTAAATGCAATAGGTGTCTAAATGTATTTAAATGCAGAGTTGTCCACATTTGTGTGGTTAAACGAAGAAACATATGGACCTTGATCCAGACTAGTGAACTACAGACTGATCAGGTCCCATTTGGGATATGTCCATACTGTACACCCGAGGCATCTGTTTTGGAGAAGGATATTGCCACCCCTTCAACACACATCTAAAGCCAACCTGACAACTGATGAACAAAATACACCAGGGAGTGAAACAGAGCAGGAGGGAAACAAGAGAGAGAGAGTGAGGTAGCGGGATAAGCATATAAATAGACATCAATAACATCAAAAATCAAAAATTAAAATGTGTGAACTTTTCACCTGGTCAGTGGAAATGCACAGAATAATAATAAATAATAATAATAAATAATAAAAAATATCTGAAATGCAAGTCAAGTTCCTCTTGAATTTAAAACGCCAGAGCAGCCTTCCTTACATAACACCTCATATGATCCAATATAGTAATAACTGTACCGGTTAGGTTTAGGGTAACTGACCCTAACCTTAACCAGTCTAATGAGAGGTAAAATACAATCACTTCAGGTGTGGAACCAGCGCCGCATAGCCCAAGTACTATTAGCTTATGTGGTATACCATGGGCATCAAATGGAAATTTCCATTACAGCATCACACAGTGGCCATGCCGTAACTCGGGGAAAAAAGAGGACGTAAGCCACGATGTCCAAGGCTTACAGCATGTGCGCAAGGCAGCCTCTTGCTCATGTTTGTGTCAGAACCTGTCACAACTTTTTACATTCACACTTTAGTAATTTAGCCAACGCTGTTATCCAGCCACTAACATACATCATTGATTGACTGATTTAGCACCTATATTTCCTTGCACGTCCCGTTGCAGGGGCGGGGGGGGGGAATGGTTCACGCCGCCATGATGACATGGGAATGATTACACAGCCTTGATGACATTAGGGCCAATCGGAACTGTGACCAAGGCGCAGTGGTTAACAACACCACCTTTACTCTAAGTGTCATGTGATCTTTAGCAACCTCCGAGGTTGTGAGTACCATCCAAAACAACGCCCTATGCATGTCAATGTCCCCATGTTTGCCCTGGGGCATCAGGATTTTATATTTAGACCAGCGGGAGGAGAGCCCCCTCCTGGCCCTGTCCTACGTCACATCCAGCTGCATCTGATCTCCAATCCAAGGTTTAACCATTACGACTGCGCTTAGATACAGCGGCCAACCAATCGCTGAAGTAACCATGGTTCTGTCATTGTGTGTCCTATCATTGAATGGCATTCTATATTCAGATAACGCCGAACTGGAGAAAAAGGGCCTTCTCTTGTTTCAACTTTGCCCAGATAGCCTCTAAGTTATATTTCCGAGTAACACAGTAAGAGTCTCGAAATCCAATGGACATGACGAATCAAAGAAAGTATTCCCCTCCATTTAATCGATAGTGCATCATACATTCAACTGCTGCATGTGGCCAACTGATACTGGAGAATGAAGAGACCAAAGCGATCCTCTGATACATTCACGCTAAACCCATCTCTCTAGTTTAGTGGTCCGTTACTCGTCCCAAATGGCCCTCTCTTGCAAATGTAGTGTGCTTCTTCCACCAGACTCTACAGGTCAAATGCAGTGTGCTTAGGCCACAGGGTTCCATTTGGGATGCGGACCAATGTTTCCTCTGTTTCCCTCCCATATATGTAAAAGGATTCACCCGGATTAAAGCCATGTAGAATAGACATTTACCCTTGTCAGGTTAATGAAGGATTACACTGTTAGGACGTTTCAGAGCCCCCCCCCCCCACACACACACACATTTACAACACTGCAAAGGCTCCGCCAATCACCAATGGAGCAATTAATCAATTAGCAAATGTGATTGTCCTATCACTGTCCCGCACATGGGCACATGCGCAGACATTTGCAGGGCATCGTGCACAAAGCACGCACACACGGACACACGCACTCACACACACACACACACACACACACCCACACACACACATCAGGTCCCACCTCACGATCATGTCAACACAGCGACGATGTATCTTGACCCCATAGGGAGGTGAAATGTAACAGGAACAGACCGACTCTCCCCCCGGTTACAGCCCGGCCATGGCTCCTACCTGCACAAGGTTCCATCCCTCCAGGGACTCCGCAATGATGGACGTCACAGATGGACACACCCCTCCGAAGATCATCAGGTGTTTGGGTCCGTAGCAGATGGCATCAAAGAAGGCCCTCAGTCCCTTAGCGTTATCACACTGCAAGGGGAAAGATGGGACGGTTGATGGAGGGGGGGGGGTGGAGCGACAGAGGCAGATGGAAAAGAGGGATGAAGGAGAAGGGCAGAGACGATTGAGAGGTGGATGGCGAGAGTGAATGTAGGTAAGAGGTAGATGAAGGAGGTAGGAATTGGGGAGTGAGAGAGAGGGAGTGAGAGAGATGGAGTGAGAGAGTAAGGTCGAAAGGTGGGGATGTAGAAAGTGGGAGAGAGAGAGAGAACAAAGTTGAAAAGCTGAGTTACATTTTTTGCCGGGCTATTTTGGGCATGGTTAGAAGTGGCTGGCATGCAACAATGAAAGCATAGATATAATTGTGCTCTGTACTGCAGACTGCTGTAGCTTCATGTCCCAAATGTCAGCCTACTCCTTCTGTAGCAGCCTGTGTTTTACCAGGTCTAACGCAGCTCTGGTTGAAAGTGGAGTACTGGAAAGAGAACAGGGTGTTATCTGGGCCCTATCCTGAGGGTTCAGAGAAAGCTTTCTGTTGTGGCAGGACAGAATGCTGCGAGGGACACACAGAGAGACTACTGTACATTATCATATAAGATAATGTACTGAACACACACACACACACACACACACACAAGCCAGCATCGTGTTCTTTTGTCACACAATACACGATGACGACATGTCAATGCCTAGGTAAGATCAATATATGACGTGATTTCATGATCTCGTGGAATGTTGTGTGCGCGGGATAGAGAGAAATAACAACGTGTGAGAGAGGAGAGAGAGAGAGGAGAGCAAGAAAGGCAAAAGAGAGGACAGGGAGAGAGAAAAGAGAGAACGAGAAAGACCGAAACGACCACCCAACTGCTGGTACCGCAGAATGCAGCCATCTCACATCACTATAGCAACGCTCTTGGCTCTGTAGAACTGCAGGAGGGAGAGCGAGAAACAAAGATGGAGTAGGTCTATTGATTGCTATATGAGCTCCCTAAACTGGTTTCTCTGTGATTCTCAGAGTTTGTAATGACATTCCTGCGGTAAACAGTTCTCTGCCCTTTTATTGCCACTCAATTCAGGATGTTCTCCTGTGTGTAGACTGAGGCGATGTCCACCTCGACGCAGTAAAGCTCCACTTGTGAGGTGGCTTGATCTTGTTAAGATCATCTAGGTCTGAATTTGATTTTCTCCTGAGATGGCACTGCGCGACTCCGTGGCAGGGATGAAAAATCAAAAGAGGACCTCAATGGAAATAGGCTCTTGAATTGCCCTTTATTTTTATTTTTCAATCATGTTTAACGTCCGTGATGTTGTCTTTGGCAGACGCAGATCACTTCTTCAATGAAATATATTGAATCAGTCAATCACACAATAATACAGTCAATCAGTCTCTTAACAACATGGATATACAGTGTTTAATCTCCCAGTGTACCAGTGGCCACTGTATAATACTCCTGTAGTTGCAGTGAAGTCTTTCATTTTCTAAAAAAGCGTGCTTGCGTGCTCATTGCTACGCAGCACATCGACTGTTAATTGATATTAAAATAGATTTTTGGGTAACCTCTCGTTTACTCCAAAAGGGCTGCATAAGACCTGCATGTGTTTGTACACTGGCACAACTTCTGCATTCGGTTAGCTGAATCCAAACTAGCAGCGCATGGGACCGTGGATGGCCTAGTGTGAAATGAGGGAGTAGGTGATTAGGAGCAACGTCGGATACCGTATCCTGTCCACATAGTTGAAAAAAACAGCAGGGTTTTT
Source organism: Esox niger (assembly GCA_016801105.1). Lineage (NCBI taxonomy): Eukaryota > Metazoa > Chordata > Actinopteri > Esociformes > Esocidae > Esox > Esox niger. The sequence continues at coordinate 74,108 of JACXGJ010001336.1, read as the reverse complement.
TAAAAGAGATCTAATTTGCATATTCTCTCCCTTTTTTCGATCTCTTTCGTTCTCGTTCTTCTTTCACCAGCGCCCAAAGGAAAACTAGAGTGGAACTACAGCTTCCCTGTTTTCATTAGACCACAGGGAATAGTGTGTTTTTTGCAGTGGAAATCCTTTTTCTGTTAATATGTGGCGTAACAGATAAATGTTCTGACGCTGATGAATTCCATTAGGTATCCATGACAAACATTCAGGGTAAGGCAAGCTACAGTGTACTGAGTTTCCTTCAATCCCTGTACAAATATTTGTGTACATAATTGAGTTTATTTAAATGTGACTGTTTGATTTGCCCAATCATTGATCCTCATGTCATGAAGGCAGGCATAAGAACCTGTTGTCACACATTAGATAAACAAATACATAGATTCATACAGTATATCTAGTTTTACTAGTTTTATCTACCCTATCTACACAGTTGATATTCCAGTAACAACCTTTGTCTTTATAACTGTGAGTGTGTGTGTGCCTGTGAATCATTTAGAACCAGACAGATTAAGGTGCCGATTGATTTTGTTTCTCTTCAAAGGCTGTAGGGCCGGAAAAGCAGATTAAAAATATATACATGCATCCGATTCCTAGGGTCCGTGATGAAAATTGTTTTGTGGCTCCGGAAAAGACACACGTCCTCACTCCACTCCAGCCATCATCACTCAGCGCCGGCACAATCACAGCTAAAAGCCTTCCATTCAAAAGTCACACAAGTGGCATCTAACCAGTCTCAGGCAAGGGCACCAGAGAAAGAAGGAAAGAGAAATATCGTTTTGGGGGGCCTAGAGCAGTGTCCAACACATTTGTGCCAGTCCGCTTTGCCTCCCTCGCTCTCTCCCACTCTTCTCTTACTCCTAGTTCTGTCAAACACACGGCCACGCAATCTGTCTCACTGGTGGTTCTTTGAAAGCCGCCGTGTTGCCACGGCAACCCGCACAGCAACGTATCTGGGCGGTAAATGAAGGAGAAGGCCGAGCCGAGAGCTTGGCGCTTGACAGCTATATTTAGTGTGTGATTGGGTGGCACAATCACAAAGGCATTAATCAGAAACTATTCAGACAGCTGAGACGATTAGGGGTTAATGGTGGACGGAGGGATGGAGTGATGGAGAGAAGACCAGAACAAATGACAGAATAGAAGAAAAGTAAGAGGCGTTGCGAGAACAAGCACTCATGAAGCCAACCAACTGTTTCGCTGCAACCTAAGTATTAAGAAGGTCCAGACACACAAAACAATTCTCCAAACTTTGCCATGTCTTATGTGTTTCTTATGTGTGCTCATCACATGGTTTAAAACTGACCAAGTTCCATGAAACAAAGCAATTGCACTAAAGGTCCGATCTGTGTATTTCGGCTCTCGCTAAAACAGTACATTTCTGCACCGCATAAAACAGCGTGTCTTAAAGAAGTCATGAAACTTCCCTCATATCATCTACTGTCTCCATTCCTGCAAAGGCTACAGGCTCTGTTTTCAAATGGTGTCCTAAAAAGTGACCTATTCAATAGAACTGCCGGAATGGGAATATCTTCCCTAGTGGTTGAAGACAGCTAGCAGTGGCACGGGGTACGGCTCAGATTTACTACAGAACCTTGGCTCCATCTAATACACAACGTCCAATGGCCTTGTGGAGTTACTGGATCGTCCGTACTCATGGAACGGAAACAAGAACACTGAGGTGGGAACAACGTCACTAGACTTGTAACGGTATGAAGAAACGTTATTTTGGAGAACTTCATTCTGGAGCTACTGTTAATCAAATTCCCTAGCATTCCAAGAATATTCAAAATATATCGATTGGCTGGGAGCCTGTGTTGATACATTCGAGCGGGTGAAAAAGAGAAAAGGACAGAAGAGAAAGAAGAGATGAGAAAATAAGGCAGTGGACTATCCCCCCCATCTGGGGCGAATGCGGAGTTGTTCCCCAACCGCACTCAAGAGGAATACACCGACCCCAAAGCCGAGGCCCGTAACTAATCGGCTAACCGCTTCCAATTAGCTGCCTCGGCCAACCCCAGGGCACCCCCGGCGCACGAGCGGGGCTAAGGGGAATGGGGAGAGGACGTAGGCATCATCTACACAGCTCAAGATCACCTTTAATCACCACGTGCACTTACCGGTTCTCAGAGTTCCACCGGGGCGTAAGGCTACTACATAACACACGGAACGGTGCGCACAAAATCCACCGAGCATGTAGGACGGCGTGTGGTGTGAGCGCATGATAGAAACGGATCCGAAGTCGACGGGGCACATTTACAGTGTGGGTACAGGACATCAGCTAGATGCAGGGAGACGATCAGAGATCCGAGTGGAGTATGGCGGAGACATTTAGCTGAGACGTCGGAGGTGGCTTGACGCGGTGAGCATGGTCTTATCAGTCCACGGGGCATACGTTCTGACCACGCATGGAAACACAGAGGACAGCCGGCGAGTAAAGCCTGGACTGGGGCTACATCTGTAACAAGCCACATCGTATTTGTCAAAATAAGTGCGCTACAGGGTCCCTCATTAGGTTTGGCCTTGGGCAAAGAATGTTTCAGGCTAATAGTGGTTGGGCCAGAAGATAATTAACATAACAGTAGAGCAACTCGTATGTTAAATTTAGAAGAAAATGTGTTTAACGACACTTACATAATAATTTAAACCTGATTACACATTTATTAAATTATCAATCTCTTTTTTGATAAAATCGCCAATTATACTTTTTTAAATGGTCTTAGTGTTGATTGGTGGGGAAAACCCTGTCTAACTCAGCCATTTAAGTTCTTTTTTGTGATGTATCTTTTTTTTGCTCAGAGGCCCTACTCCCTGCAGGGACAATATATGGTATGTATCATGTTTGAATGATTTCACCTAATTGGCCAAACAACACACACCAGTAGGTCACAGTGTGTATTGCTGGACGAAGAACATAAACATTTTTTGTTATGTTTTTTTTATTTGGCAAAGCCTCCATGTTACACCAATCGGGCTACATGTCATTTGTCCTTCAGTTATAGAGCTATTGGATGTTCCCATCAGCAGCAAACATTTTCCTCATACTAAAAGACTACAATTCTGATGGGACAGAACTTCCTGTGCTGCCATAGTCCCCCCCCCCCACTAGAATAGCTAGATAGCTACCAACAATTTACAACACAATGGCTTGTCATTCAGGATTTGAAGAATTCATTTTTGGAGGTAGATGATATTGAGCCTTAAATGTTGGAACCGTAGTAGTCTACTGTACCGAGCATTTGACAAACAGTGGTTGCTGAATATGTTGAAATCTTTTAACTCCTTCCCGGTGAAATATTTTCAAATACAGATTGAAAGATGCATTTGCTAATCACATTTGGGTTAGCAAGCAAGCAAGTTTATTTATATAGCACAATTCATACATAGAAGCAATTCAATGTGCTTTACATTGAAAACTAACATAATGCAATAGAGTCAAAACAGTCAGATCCATCATCAGCAGATGATGGTCCTGATAAAACTAGAACCGTTTATCAGGACCAAAGCAGCAAATAAGTAAGCTAATAGAATTTATCTTTGGAAATGTACTGTTTATTTAGGTTATGCTAAGAATCTAACTATTGGGATCTGTGTAATGTATAAATCAACACAAATTAAGATACTTGTTATTCAAGCTAAGCATTGGAACAAGCAATGGCTTCCTTTATACAGCGAATATAAACACAACCATTCATTCACACATGATTCAGCTAACAGAGCACTAGGTGGTATGTTTACTTCACAAAGGTGGGCTACGCTAATGACTTGCCTGGGTGCTAGTTGGAGCACAAGATCACGTCCTACTTATATTTATACATGTCTGTTATTTACTTGCAATTAATTTAGCAGACATTCTTATCCAGATCCACTTACAGTAGTGAATCCATACCTTTTTGTCCTTTCAGAGGTATAGAATGGCTTACAGTATACTATGTGCTTGAAGAGCCAATGTCACAGTAAGAACCATATACGACATACAAAGCATTCAAGAAATAATAATGGTAACAGAATATATTAAATGTACGAGACTATCACAATATTTTAAATGGCAATGTTAACACATTATATTACATAGAGATGTTAACACAATATACTACAGTAAATAAAGATGTTAACACAAAATATTACATGGTGATGCTAACACAATATATTAAATGGTGATGTTAACACAACATATTTAGTAGCGATGTTAATAGAACATTTTAAATGGAGATGTTGATTCAATATATTAAATGGTGATGTTAACACAATACATTTAGTAGAGATGTTAACAGAACATTTTAAATGGAGATGTTAACATAATATTTTAAATAGATATATTAACACTTTATATTTTTTCATGACATCTTGTTACATTTCATGTAACAACAACATTTCCATAATGAATAATTAAACACTATGGCACACAAAGAACAACTAAACTAAAAAGACCCAATTCTCAGAGCTCGAGCCATAGAAATGTGTGACAATGTGTGTGTATGTGTGTGTGTGTGTGCGTGGGTGGGTGTGTGACACCGTAATGTCGCGATAACAACGAGATATGATCGGCGGGTGCTAACCATGATGAAATCCCTTGTTAGCCCAGGAAACCACAGCCGTTTCACCTGTCGACAGTTAATGGCAAATTACCACACTCCAGTAGGCAACCTGAGGCCCCCATCATGGCACACCGCCGCTTGTGTGTCGAGACCTGACGGGGAGCACTGTGTCACAGACAATCTGCTCTCGACACACAGTCAGTCAGTCAGCTAATGACATGCGCGACATCACTGCCCTCACAGGGCTGTAGCGTAGCACACGTCGACTGGAGGCAGCGATCAGCGAGCACAGGTGCGGACGCGGAAGGACACGTCAGAAAGAGAGAGACTATGGAGAGAGAGACGCGTAGAGCAAGAGAGGAAGAGATTTCATAATACCTGGCTTCAATGGGGATTTGCCAAGGTTCACACTGTAAAAGGCAGAGAAATGTAATGACTTGAAAAATTGAATGACGAAATGGCATGTAACTCGGGGACTATAGGGCCTGCAACATAACTCCAAATCATGGACATTTCAAATAAATGTTGAAGCAATATTTTAAGGAAGAAACTGTGTCAAAATGGAAAAATATTGAAAAATATGAAATAGAATGCAATATAGTTTTATCTAGGCAAAACAACTACAGGACACTTCTACTGCTGCTTACTAAAACGCAATTGGTCCATAGGATACAAAACGTTCCCTTTTGTCCCACAAATTAACAGCATACCTCACTGGACTGACAACATTGAAGGAAAACTCATTGCCCTGTATCTGAGTCCAGTCAACTGAGAAACAAGGTGCGCTGAACTTGGTGTAGCATAAAGATTAATCAGTCTATCGCGCAACGTCTATACGAAACACAGAATTCAAAATATAAAGTTACTTTTTAAAATCAATTTGAAATAGAACACGCACTTTTGTTCTAAGCGGAAAACCCTGTGGAGAAACAGGTTTTCCTGTAATATGTTTATTTTATGACTTTGGTTGTAAATGTTGAGTTTCATAAACGTTGGTCAATTTGTACAATCGGAGAAACATCTGAAGGGTTTGATGGCATCGTCGTGGACTCGTTATGTCTTAAAACGTGTACCAAGAACCACAATACATTTTAAGATGTTGAGTTTGTGTGTATTTTTGCACCAGACCATGTCAGTGTAAATGTTTATTTGACATTTCTTTTGGGAATATGCATTGATTTGGTGAATACATTTACAAAATATTGATTTTCATGAAGAGTTGCTACAGTGATGCAGGGGACCATGAAACAACATACTGGGGACGTCCTAACCAATCATTTTCTTTGCTATGCATTTGATGTCTACACTGTATTTGGATATATAACTGCGCCAGGTCCCCCAGGGGTCTTGGAGGAGTTTCAAGCTTCGATTAAGGTCAAGCGGTCCCAAGAGTTATGTATTGACAAACCGACAACAGACAGCGTTCCCTTTACTACACAGAAATTCACATCTAGGTCTATGGACACTACCAGTAATGATACAGTACTGAACAATGAGGATGGATGAGGTGTGTGTGTGCATTTGACATTGTGTTTCTCGCCCCTCACCCAGCCCTCTGGGACAATTGAATGGTCCACTCAGGTGTAGAATATTACCTCCTTTTTTTATTACCTCAAAGACATTCTGCACTGGAAATTCAGAGAGCTGGGAATGATACTACAAGTGTCGAGCAGATTTCCTTCAAGAGCTTAGGAAATGAAAGAATACAGAGTGGGATGAAGGGAGGTGAAGAGAGATGGACTAAAGGAGGTGAAGCCTCTACCCTAACAGACTGAAGCTTCTACCCTAACAGACTGAAGCTTCTACCCTAACAGACTGAAACTTCTACCCTAACAGATTGAAGCTTCTACCCTAACAGACTGAAGCTTCTACCCTAACAGATTGAAGCTTCTACCCTAACAGACGGATGCCTCTACCCAAACAGACTGAATCCTCTAACCATAACAGACTGAAGCCTCAAAGCCTCTCTTCACATCGGGTCCTTGAATTTTTTTTTAACATTATTGTAAAAGTTGTAATATCAGCTTACATACTGAATTGACTGACTGAAACTGGGGTCCGTCAAGTTGAATTGTTGTCAGAACATGAGTTACTCTGTTGATGAACTCTCATGGAGAGTTCACCAACAGAGTAACTCATGTTCTGACAACAGTGCCATTTTCATTCAGCCATTCTTTAAGTATGGCACAAGAAAATACTGCCCGATCGATAATAAACCCAACAGGCTTTCTTTCAAAAAAAGCTATTAGGAAGAATCTGGTTCCCTCCAATCAGCCTGCACAGTATATCTGCCTAATTGGTAGAAGAGGAGAAATCAGACAGAACGAGAGGAATAGGCTATGGAAGAAAGGCCATTATCAAGTTAATTATTTCTTGGCTCGAGGTCTTCCACTCTCCCCAGGATGCAGTGGTGGAACTCAAGGCAGGGGGGGTGGTAATTACTAATTGTGGTAACTCAGAGTGCAGTGGAGCATCAGGACAGAACTAAAGCCTGATCCAGTATATCCAGTCAAAGGGCCGGCAGTGTAAAAGAGGGGTTAGGAAGAGTGTAGAGCTGGTGTAGCATTGGCATGCGTGTGTAAACATGTGTGTGTAAACATGTGTGCATGTATATGTGTGTGTGTGTGTGTGTGTGTGTGAGCCCTGCCAGCTGTTGAACAACTTCTGTGAGTGCAGTGTGAGTGTCTGGCTCTCTCGCTTGACCTTTGTTTAATCTTTTGGTCTACATTCCTCTCTATCTACATGTTTACACGTACACACAAACATACACATTCACAAACACACACACACACACACTCACAAACACACACAGTCCCTCCTTGCACTACACCTGTTCACATGTACACAGACACACACCTCAGCCTCCTCATACAAGCTGGCAAAACCCCCCAGAAAAACAATCTTTTGACTGTCCCACTGCAAACCAACTCCCCCCCAACAGTTATCTAGTCCTTGATACGTGGCTTTAGTCAGGATGGGGAATTTCAGGGTTCCACTCAGGAATCCCATTTTCAAACCTAGGAGGGTGTCTCAAATGGCGCCCTACTCTCTGAGCATGAGCCCTGGTTCAATCTAGTGCACTACCTGGGAATAGGGTGGTGTTTAGGATGCAGCCTAACCTCTGTCTGCTTTTAAGATGCCCGTGCCTCTCCCACTGCTAGCTCATTATGCTGTCTGCTAGGACTGGGGCAATTTAATGTCCAAGGTCAAAGGCATACGTTGGAATACATAAAACAGACGTGATCCGTTCGCTGCCACACGGACTCTACCGCACATCTCAGCCATGGGTTCCCTCTCCTAAATGCACTGTTGCCAGGGACAACACAAACTATACATTCCACCGTATGTTTTCACAGCCTGTGTGGCACCTCCTCTGAAACCCGGCTCTGTCCCCCTCTGTTCCCCTAGCTGCCAGGGAGAATGTCTGGAGGAACGGCTGTCATTCGTCACCTCTGCTTCTCTCAGACAGAGGGCCCGGCGAGGGCCGTGGCGGGGCAGCGAGGGGCGGGAGGGCGGGCAGCTCGGTGGCGTGAGCACATTTAACAGCCGCACACACTTCCAGAACACAGCCCAGGGACATTCAACAACACACACCCATGGAACTCAGGTCTCATCACTAATGCATTATGTCAACACAACCTGGGGGGGGGGGGGACTCAGCTTGGCTCCTGATTAGGGCGGGTCGGGTACAGACACACAAACAGCACCAATCGGACTATTAGTGAGGACACAGGACTTGATGGACTATTCATTGTCCCCTCTTGAGCCTTAATGGAGATAGTGTCTTCATGCAAACGAAGAATGAGTAAATGAAGAATGATATTCGGGGTGCATCTTCATTGAACCTAAAGGCTGCCTAGAAAAGCATTCTGGGACTGTCCCGCTTGAGTTCTGATGCCGGTGCCATCGTTGTCCATATCAGCATTTATCCGGCATGCCAGGTGGGACGGCGAGAGAGTGCCGTGAGACCGAGCCAGAGACGGAGTGGGGTTCTGGGGATGTGGTGGCAGACACTCCCGACAGGCTCTGGCCGGCATGGGGAGGCTATGAGCCCACAAAGGGAGAAAGGACAGAAAAAGGAGAGAGAGGAGAGAGAGAAAAGAGGAGAGGGAGAGTGTTTACTGTCCTCTCACATCAATCCATATTGAGGACAACAGCCTCCCAGGAATACTGCTGCCCTGCTTTCTGGTCCGTTGTCGCTCCCCTGCAAGTATCTCTTCATCTCACCCTACTGTCAGCTCTCCTCTCCCTGAAATGACCCCTTTCCTGTCCTCCTCATTATTTATTTCACTCCGGGCCTATGGGCCCTGGTCTACAGTAGTGTTCTACATAAGCAGTAGGGTGTCATTGTGGACACACATATAGTTTGTTGTTCTGTAGGCGACCAAATGAGGTATTGTGAGAAGCCAGACAACCACTCAGTTGGCAAAAGCGAGTGATGTGATGGTGGCCAGTGATTGATGATTGTGGGGGGGGTCATTGCTAGCTTCCCCGCTCCGGTTTAAATATGCAGCTCGCTGGATGATTAATCGCTGTCCCGGTCGGTGGCACCGTGCCCGCTCACGATCAATGTGGAGCGGCTGCAGTCCAAAACCCACCATGTGAACGGGCCCTTCATGGCAGAGAGTCGCAGGGCGTTCGCCCCCCAAAAAGCTCAAATAAGCTAACTTCACTACCTCGGCCGTGTCTCCTGTGGGGTTGTGGCTCGACAGCCAGGCGACCTTTTACATGTTTGGGGTTCTCATTCTGGGTATCTGGCGTTATGTCACGGTCGAACGACTCGCTCGTGGACTGAGTTGTTTAAGATGGCCCGGAAAACTCGTGACGCCAAAGGCCCGTGTTACTTTTCTCTTTCTCAGTCTGCGCATTACCGCTGCAATGCATGGAGGGATGGGATTGGAGGCGGCTGGAGCACAAGGCTGTTGGACAACACCGTCTCATTCGGAGACCTGACGTCTGACTCCATGTTGCCATGGCTACCAGAAAGAGAGAGGGAGAGGGTGAGATAGAGACGGAGAAAGAAGAGAGCTACTAGACTGCAAAGGTAATTTATTTGTGTACAGGACCAAGCAAGCTGGCGAAGAAAAACAAATTTTTCCTTAAAAGGGAAGAGGAGAGACTAAGAGAGGGAGAGAGAGAGAGAGAGAGAAAGAGAGAAGTGGCTCCCAGGGTGTCTAAGAGTTTATTTGAAGACTGTCTGGCTGATGGAATCTTGTCGAGAAGCGTTGGTGTAATTGTGAAGCAGGGTGTCATAAGGCTCTTCATCAGAAAAGCTTTTAAATAAAACAGACCAGGGCCTAAAAATAAGACAAGCCTCATTACACAAGAAGCAAACGTCTACATTCACGCCAACTATCCAGACACTGAGATAAAAGTGAAACGATAAGGAGAAGAAAGATGAAAGAAGTAACCCAGCATATGCTTTTTCCCCCTCTCAACTTGTCGCTCTTCAAACTAAAACAAAATGGCTGCTACTAGAGCCGAGGTTTTTTTTTTCCCAACGTCCCACTGCCATGTTTGTGTAAGCCAAATATTTAATTCACACAGTATACAGTTTTTTTGTGGCATCTCAAGTCATTAGAATTCCGTGGCAGCTTTAAGTAGGTCACTGAAGCCTTTTAGAGCAACTCCTCACTGTAGCGCATCAAAAATGCATAAATACACTGCATATTCAATTGTCTGTATGTTGGGGTGGCCAAAGTATGTGTTTCATTATTCTAAACCCTTAAACTGCCGTGTCACTGTAGCTGTTTGTACAGATGGCTGAGAACTGCTTTCTGTTGTCAAGGGTAATGCATTTAAACTCCATTTTTGAATGTTAGATTTCGGGAGATCTTGATCCTAATAGTGTGAATTGGGTAAAATGCTGGGGAAAATGTTAAGAGTGAAGTGAAGCAATAAAAATGGAGGGATAAAAGAGCCAAATGCATCCACAATCTCCAGGAAGTTGAGAAGACGATGGTATCTACAAAGAAACTGCAACGTCTAGTCGTTTGAAAAGGAAAGAGTAGAAACTGAAGGGCAGGCCTTGATTGGAATGAAGGCCTTGCCATCAAACAAAGAATGTAGTTCACTTCCACACCATATTATAAGTTCCTGAATTCATCTTTATAACCTGATGGTTGTTATGTACACTTCATAAGTGGAGCACTGTAGGCAGGGGGCAGGGCCCAGGCACAGGGAGAACAGAGGAGTTTAAATCAAAACTACAGAAATAGGTTACATGGGTACAGAAACCAAAATGGCCGACAAGATTCTCTAGGGTAGAAGGAACTTGATCAGGTACACAGGTGTTGCAATAACAAGGAACAGGTGTCCACGCTCCAAATGAGGATGAGAGTCTGTTGGATCTCCCTGGCACCACAATAAGTTATATATTGATTGTTCGGAAGTCCTTCCATGAGTTACAGACGCTGTAGATCGTACATTTACTGTGAGTTTTTACTGCATAGGGTATAATTGATGTAATTCCAAAAAATGTAAGTGTTGTAGAGATTTTACGCGTATTTCCGATTTTACGGAACTCTTAAATGGTCAACCATGACAGGCTGTTTCACTGGAATATAAGTAAAAGGTGACACACAGACAAAATTCAGCAACATAGAAATGGTTCACTGACCATTAAATTGTGATTTTGAAGTCACAGCCACCACAGCGCCCTGACTGAAACCCATTGAAAACCTGTGGGGTGAGCCGACAAATCTACAAGCGAGGACCAAGGACTCTAAAAGGTCTGGAGAGGTTGTGTGTGGAGGAAAGGTCTCAAGTCGCTTCCTGTGTCCTCTTACCTCATCCAACATTTTAGGAGGTGTTTTCTGAGGGATGTAAATATTTTCCCAAGGCACCGTTTATAAACTGGGTATTTTTTTAAGGTCATATTTCAATGTTCCCCATTTTTCTGTGTCAATTTTGGGTCGCGTGTGGAGGGTTGTTTAAATGCCCTTTAAATTAAACATGAATTGATTTAGACTACATCTCAGAATTACTGAAGCACATCCCATGAAATATCCGATACAATATTCACCCCGGTGTCGTTTTGGCTGCGTTTAGGCCCTCACCCGAGTGCTGTTATTATAAAATATTATAAAATATCCCTGGAAATAATTCATGATCAAAGTGCTTTCTATTTTCTCCACCTTTGTGTAAAACTCTTAAAGGGGGCGAAGGTGCATTTGTCATGTGACTGAGGCTTGATACTTAGAGCTGCCTGACAGCCTGCCCAATCAAAAAGATTCGAGCCGGGGCCCACTCTCTGAGCCCCCCCATCTACCGCCAGCTGGACGCTAAATCGGTCCTCTGAATCTTTACCGCGTCGTGGTTCTGCCTGCCGTTCTTGCAAAGCGTGCGTACGCACACGCCGCAACACTAGCCACTGGAGTAGTGCAGAGCCACTGGAGTAGTACACAGCCACTGGAGTAGTGCACAAGGCTGTGCCGCGGAGATTGTCATCGGGTCCACCCGTAGGAAGGGATGGGAACAGGCCTTGGCTGTCAGTGGTCCGAAAGCCCCGTGCGTGTAGGGGACATACTGATGAACGCAACAGACCAACATGACTGTGTTGTGCATTGTAATGTGGAGTTACAGAGACGATGTCCAACCTGACGTCATCAATGCAGTTAATGTGGACTTACAGCAATTATGCCCTGGCAAACAGAGAATAAGAAAAAGAGAAAAACTGCCCTCCCTGGTCACCGAGGCAACAGGTCTGACCTCTCTCTTCCCACGAGGGGAGGGTGTGTGATCTCAGCCCAGATTTAGTGACGGCAGCACACTGGGGGAGTAAGGGGCTCTGTAGAGTAGGGTGTGTGTGTGTGTGTGTGTGTGTGTGTGTGCGCCACACACACACCACTGTCATGTGCAGAGGTGAAAATATAATAGACTTGCCAACATATCAAGTCCTATCACACATCCCCAATGTACCAGATACTTGAGAAGGTAATTGAATTTGCACCAGACAAGCATCATTTATGGAGGGAGAACATATTCAGGGTAACGAGTAATATTTCTGTAAGTTCAGTTCCAGGGCAAAAAGGGCCTGGGGTTTCGGTCAACACCTCAGACATGGCTGTATTCATACTTGGCTGGCCCTTCGAAGACACTCATTCCTGCATTGTGCTGAACGCTTCTGTTTTCTAAGCAAGACAAATTCTTTTTTCCCGTCCTCCATGCGGATGTATCGTAAGCTTTCTTGATCTCTTTGAAAGGCTAGAAATTGAGACGTCCTCTCATTCTGAGTCCCGTTGCCTTCGGGAGGATATTCAGTGTCTTTTTCAATCTGAATCTCTTCAAGAGTCGCTGAGCTTTGATGAGTTTCTCCACTTCCAAAATACCAGCAGACATTAAAACATGAAGATCCATCAGTTTAAAACACTGATTTACACAATGAAAAAAGCATGAGATTAATTGTTTTAGCGGTATAGAGCAAAGAAGAAAGAAATAAGAAAATTAAGAAAATGACTGTATGTGTGAGGTATTGTATCAGCGCTATGTAAAATGCAGCTTTAGTTTGTAAAGGCTGAAATACATACTTTGTTATAGCTTTAATAAGAAGTATAATAATCTGCATTATTAAAGCGAAAGACTAATGCATGATAATTAGAAAAAAAATCTGTGCCTCGATCAAAAACTTTGAGGAAGCACCTTTTTTCAGATTACACAGTGTCACTTCAGATTGGTTGCTACCAACCTAGAATACCTGGATTTTTAAATGTTTTAATTGGTCAGATCTTCTGTGTGGGATTTGGGCCTTGATGCTACCAAGACCCGATTGTAGCTGAAATTATCTTCCTTTCTCCTTCCCCTGACATGCATTTAGGAGGGACGTCCTGATATTTGTTTTGGTGGTGCCGTCTTGCTTCTGTTTCTTAATGATGGTCTGCAAATTAATTAATTTTATTAATCCAAAAGACATTTTACTAAGGGAAGGTGAGATTAACAGCACAGCCTGCCAGTTGTTAAGAAACATGTCATGTCTATGGGCAGTGAGAAACGCTAGACAAGGAATGTGGGAAATGGTGTTTGTGTGTGGGAATGTTAGTATGTGTGAGGGCGGGCGTTACAGGTAATATTATACTAATGGGGACCAGGAGAGCAAAGCAAGAAGAATGTAAAAGCATGGTGAACATGGATGACTGTTAGGAGGAAACAGGTTTGTTCTGCATAGCATGTTGATTTTAAGTGAAAGTTAAAATACAAACAAAAGGATGACAAAACAAAATGTGTGTGTTTTCATTTCATTGAATTTGGGCCAGAGGTCCTCACGTGGATAGCAAAATATGAAAAATATGCTGGTCCCTACAATAACAAAGGGAATTTTCCGGTTCAGGTGATAATATTTCCAGATCAGGTGATAATATTTAGGCATCAACATTGGGCTACTGAGGTTAAGTTCAGGTTACGGTTAGGATTACAGTAAATGTTTGGGTCTGGGAACCCACAAGGATACAAATATAAGGCTGTTTGTGTTTCGTGTGTGTGTGTGTGTGCATGTGTGTGTGTTTCGATATGTGTGTGTGTGTGTGTTTTGTGTGTGTGTTTGTGTTACGTGTGTGTTTCATGTGTGTGTGTGTTTTGTGTGTGTGTGTGTGTGTGTGTTTTGTGTGTGTGTGTGTGTGTGGTTTGTGTGTGTGTGTGTGTGTGTGTGTGTGTGTGTGTGTGTGCTTGCGAGAGAAAGAAAGGGCGGGAGAAGAGAGTGAGTTCTACAGCAGAGAGCTAAGCGGCTCCCATCACGACAGTCAGTTAATGAATAAAATAGCAGATGAGATGAACTACTTTCATGAGCCTGGCGTCAACACGCACCACTAGCCCTGGCACCACCGCCCTCCCACCATCACCACCCTCTCCCTCCACCTGAGGCACCACTGCAAATATTCACCATGCCAAGAAGAGGGGATGGAAAAGAAAAAAACACAGGAACTAGGAAGAGACGTAAAGGCTCGTGGACACTGCGGAACGGGAACGGACACATTCCGCGACTGTCGGACGATCGTGGGAGATGTCGGACTGAGAGAGTGGATGTGTTTCGGGAAACCCGGCTTCCTCTGTCATCCGTTCTCCAGTCCCCGAAGAGCCCAGTGGTAAATAATATATACACATTTTAGACAATCCTGGACATGGATCTAACTACCGATGTTGGGACAACATCAGACTAAAATATACGTAGGCTGAAGGCTAACCATCAAGCAATTTTCATCCTGTGGCCCCACCCTTTCCAAAAATACTGTATGCATTCAGGGATCAATGCTCATGAATGTTTAGTTTGGGGGGGTGGGTCAAATGTTGCTTGGCAACTTACTTGCTAGATTTAGACAGTTCCACATCCCTCCTGATACTTTTGTTTGTTAGAAAAGTATATGGGCAAATTGAGCATGGTTTTAAGACTGCCCCACTGGATTTTGGTTCCAGTTTGAGCTGTGATGCCTGGATGTAGCTTGACAGTCTCCCGTTACTCACATCTTACCAGTACAGCCTATTCTGACAAACCTTTATCCCTATCTAGCCCACTCTGGGGTCGTTATTAGCGAGCAGTGGTGGGATCTTTGAGGAAAACATGCAAAAGTCCACAGCTCAGTTTGAAGAAAATAATAAGTATAAAAACAAAGTACAAAGTATAATTTTAGCTTGTTTGTCAATGTAACTCTCCGTCTCCCACAGCCATGTTGTGGCATTTGTGTTAGTTTCTGCCATAGGGAGCCCTGACCTCCACCAAGCACGTCAACCTCACACATTTCATTGGCAAATTTTAACCGATAAGGGAAAAAAATATAAATTGACTATTAAAAGACAGAAGTGGGACGTGTTTTGCTAACTGGGAGTAAGATGTGTGCTAAACCACATTAAAATGGAATGCCAATATTCTTCAAATAATTGAACCTCCCCCCATCTCAACGTATAGTATAGCTTGATAAAAAGACCGTTCACCACCCGGAAAAATGACAGGTATACTTTGCTTTCAGCATTGAATTGTCCCCTAGAGCTCACCATAGTTTCCAAAAGTCTCATGTCTCTGTGTGAAGGATGGGAATAGCCGTGTTTCTTCTGCAGCCGACGTGGCTTTAGCACAGCTGGAGCGTACATTAAGGGAACTCTGAAGTGAAATAATTCAGTGTTTCCACTGTCAAGGGAGGAGGGGGGAGGGAGGAGGAGACAGGGAGGGAGGCAACAAGCAAAGGGAACAGAAGAAGTTCCATCATGCTGGCGATTATGTGGGCGGAGGGAGCGTGGGCATTCAGATTCGAGAGAGAATACACTGGTGTACCTCCCATTCCTCTGTTTCTCCATTACTCTGAGGATATGTAGCAATGTAAGTCTCTCACTTTCATTCTCTCTCTCACTTTTTCCCCCTCTCTTGCTTTTTCCCTTCTCTCTCTTTCTCTCTCTCTCTCTATTTCTCTTTTGGTACCTCCCCCAGTATCTCCCTTTCTCTCTCAATTCAACATCAATTTAAAAAGCTACATTGGCAAGGGAAATAATTGTTTGCATTGTCAAAGAAAATGTAAAATATGACAAAAATATATTACGGTGACATAACAGAGATGTAAAATCTGAAATGTAAAGTAAACATCACACCAAGTTACAAAAGTTGGATGTTTAAAAAGCTGTTTCCACATTTTGTTTGGCATTGTTTGCATTCTCAAGAGAAGGCCTATGGTGTCAATTCTTGATAGAAAGACCATTCTCTGTGTATAGCCCAGATTGTTCTTAATTACAGGTCAGTCTCAGTGATCAGGTATCGAGTCACTGCGTCTGCTCAGGTAAAGGTAGTATTCCAGTCTGCTGTTTTTGGTTTCTTCAAGTGTGTCAAATCGTTTTTCTCAAGATTAGGTTGGATCCAACTATATTGCTCACCTGGGATTCTGTGTGGGTATTTTCGAGGTTGGTGAACAAAACCCCAAAATAAGTTCATCTGGAAGACTTCTTAATTTTTTTGCGGATGAGGGCTTTGCTATGGACATTTTAAGGATAGTTTTATTTTTGGCGGGTGTGAAATTTAAGAGCTCTGGATTTTGATAATTAGATGGTATTATCTAAATTTACGAAATACTATGAGAATACTTTTGTACCATTCTGCAGGCAGTCTCAGGAGATTTTTTCATGATGGGGTGGAAATTCAGTTTGGTTTTAAGGGTTTCAGATTCTGTCTTGTTCCTGCGGTTTTAGGTCACAAAAAGCTGGTACCTGGTTCTGGAAATTATTCACCTCTCTCTATCGGTCTTTCTCTCAATCTTTTTTGTCTTTCGCCTTCTCTCTTTCTGCCGTCACTCTCTCTGTCACCAAAGCAGGCAGGAACCTCAGTTTGATAAAGCAGTAGGCAGGCAGCATTAATAAGTTAGTTGTGTGTTTGTGTGTGTGTGTGTGTGTGTGTGTGTGTGTGTGTGTGTGTGTGTGTATATATATGTGTGTGTGGGGGGGGGTGCGTGTGCTCGCGCGAAACAGACAGCCAAACATCGCACCGCAGTAAAGTCCTGAGAGCTCTTCTTCCGTGCAAGAGTAACAACGAGTGACACACCTGGTGGACGGACCTCTGATTACACCTTGTTTCATCACGGAGGCTCTGAGCGAGGGCGCGGGTGCGTTAAGGCCTCGGCGCAACACGCACGGTTCCACCGTTCGCCCGCCTTCGTGGAACAGGTGTGTAGCTCGCTGCAGTAGTTCGCACGGTTGAGTTGCTATGGCGACGTGAAACCTGTTGAGGGGCGGGGTTGAGGGATCCTCCGGGTGAAACGACGCCAACCAGCAGTATTCCTGTAATGGCATTTGTCTTTGTGCGTTGGTTCACTGCCCAAATATGGATCATGTGTGTGTGTTTGTGTGTGTGTTTTAGAGAGTGAGAAATACAAAGAGACAGACGGGGAGAGAATGAAGGAGAACGAGAGCTACTGTACGCCTGTCATTGTCGTTTCCATGGTTGCAAACTGTCTGCTTTTTAGAGAGAACGACGTCTTAATGGACCAAATCATGAAGTTAATGTTCTATTGTCATGGCTTCGGAGTGTGTGTGGTTAGGGTTAGCTATTGAGTCACAAACACTTAGAGGACTCGGTGCAGCCAACCTCGGCTTCAGAGCAATTAAATGCGCGTCCATCGTTACGCAGGGAGCTCACGCGCACACACGCGCGCGCACACACGCACACACGCACACACGCACACACGCACACACGCACACACGCACACACGCACACACGCACACACGCACGCAAACGATTTACACGCGCACAAACACTTCAGACAAAATCCTGACAGCGAATGTCTTAAAATAACTCCTCTGGGCACGTAGAAATGTGGGAGTCCTATGTGCTGATCAGCCCATGTCTATCTGTGTTAGATTACCGTGCACACTTGATGTATTTCAGTAAATATAAGTCATACAATGCAACCGTTATTTCTAGCTCCAATTTGGCTGTTTTGGCTCTAATAAAAAAAAATGATGAGCTTTCTAACTCACTGTGACACTGTCACGGACAGCACAGCAACAATAAAACAACGCAACCAGTCAAAACTCCAGGAAGAGAAAATGGTCAATTAGCACAGTTGCTGTGTGGTTGTTGTCCTTTCAATGCTCGAACACACAACTCCGTGTAAATGCATTCATCCCTTGCTCTCTGCTGGTTGTTATCCTTGGTTCACTATTCTTTTGGGTGGTGTGCCTTTTTATTCATGGTTCGTGAATCATCAGTGCGTCTTAGAGGAACTCTCTCTTTCTGGCTCCCCCTCACACGGCCCACAAAGGGATCGTGGTTCCTTCCTCGCCTTGCCTCACGCTACATTCATTTCAGTTGGGATTTGATATTTGATTCCTAGGAACCTGTCTTTCTAAAGTGACTCATTCAAGGGGGACACTCGGGAGTTCCTCAGTTGAGCAGGGAAGGTTTAATGATGGAAGTGCCTGTTTGATCCTGCTTGGTTTTTAGGAGTCATCCTGTGAAATCCTCGACATCTACTACCTTTGGACCCATTTTGTCCACTTGTCTGAAATTAATACTGTGTTTTACCTCAGTCCAGGGCTCCGGCAGCTTTAACACTCCTAACTGTTGATTTGTGTAGGAGACTTGGACAGGCAAGCTGGTCCATTAATGGGCATCTGGGTGGACATTAGAACAGTCTGAGACAGTCACCAGTTAAACATAATGAGAACAATTCCCCTTTCCCCTGATGACAGCCAGAGCAGAGCCGAGATGTACTCGGCTCTGAGGACTATTAGCTATTAGCCACAGAAAGACAGAGAGGGAACGAGGGAGAGACGGGTGGAGGGAGAGAGATAAGACGGAGTGTTAACAGAACAAGCAGAGGAAACGTCTTCCGTTCACCATTCTAACTTGAGACTTCATTATTTCTTCCATAAAAGACCAAGACAGCCCGTAATCTTCGCCAGGCAAGGTCCAAACAAAATGTAAAGAACATTTGTTTGACCTCGCTGGCTCAGGAATTAGACCTGGCAACCTTTCGCCTACTCATCCGACAGTCCAACTGCCAGGCTCCCAACAGTCCTTACCTGACCCTCTCAAACCCCAAAGGGACCCAGAGGAGGAAACGTCTTCAGTTGAGTGTCGGTTAGCTGTGATGAATAAATCAGGTGGTGAGATCTAGCTGGGGAGAGGCATTAATGGCAGGGTATATGAAATGTTAACGTCCTATGGTACACAGGACTTGGGACAGGGAGTCAGAATGCTGCTTAGTGTGGAGCTTGTGACTCTCCCCCGTTCCCTGCAAAAGTGTCAGTTGAGTTCCTGTGTCTTTTTATGCAGTGATGTGGAATTGGGCTTGGAGGACAGACCAGGCAATAATCCTAATTCTTCGTTGATGTTGTTAAATGTCAGAAAGAATAGATTTCCCAGAATGCATTAGATCATACACTGATGAATTACGTCATCATACGTGCGAAGACCTTTGATATATTTTTTCTAGTGCATTCTTTGCATTTTTTTTGTGTATTGGTGGTATTAGTAAGTGGGCCATCCTTTCAACTAAATATTTCTCAAATCGCTGATTTAATCTCAGATTAATTGGTTTGAGTATAGTTTAATGCAAATATTGGATTTTTAAAAATAAATTATTTGTGCCAATTCACTTGACCCTAACTCTCCCATTAGTCAGTTGGTGGCTGTTAATCAATCAGTTAGCGGCTAGAGCAGACCAAAGAAAACTAGAAAAATATATCCCTGAGGAAAGTAACTAATCCTAAAGGGGCAGCTCCCTGGACCATTCCATCTGGGACAGGTTCGGTTAAATGGGTGGACCCAGATCTTTATCTGCCGCTGGGCCCATTTCAGATGGAGTCACTGTAGCCTAGCGCAGGTGCCTCACTGATCCAATACATGTTCTTGGTTCTCTACAGCTCAGTCTGGTAAGTGTGTAGAAGGGCGCTGGATTTGGGACCCAACCATGCGCTGACTCACAGAGTTACTTTGGTCTGGCGCTTGAGAAGAACACCGCTCTTTTTTCTATAGACCTACTCCGTTATGCTTTGTGACCCTATGGGGTATTTCGTGAGAGGAAAAACTCCCACAAGCTCAGCCTAAATATTTTCACACACCCAAACGGTTTCTCATTCTGCCGGTCAACTGCAAAATCGTGAGGGGAATAAAACTGAATGAAAAATGACTGTATGGCAACACGGTCTTAACATATTTATATTATTCCTGTATTCGTATGACTAATTACATGAAGTCAATTGTATATTCAGCATTGTTCAAGGCGGAAAGGAACTGCATGCAATGTGCATTACAGTTTCTACATATTCAGAGGACGTCAGATACAAGTGAGAGTCAAAGCATGGGAGCCATTAACACACATTCATATATTAAAAACATTAACACACATTCATATATTATGAATACTGGACACGGATAAAGGAAGCCAGAGAATGGGGGGGATATTTCAAATAGCTACTTTAAATCTTTCTCATAGGACCGTTTGATTTATCCGTCGCCTAAATATAAACCCCAAACGGTTTTTCAAAAGGTTGAGGTACAATTACAAAGGGGTTCTTTGAATAACTTACAGGAGTTCCCTTACAGGTTATTTTGCACTAATAATAGTACAGGATATATCATAGTACAGGAATTAATGTAGTTCATAGCACATTATAAATTGTAGTTTTTAGTACACTGCATAATGTAGCTCTTAGTACAGTGCATAATCTAGTTCTCAGTACAGTGTATGAAATGGTTTTTAATTCAATATAAAAAAATATATCTTAGTACAATGTATAACATAGTTCTTAGTAAAGTGTATAATGTAGTTCTTAGTACAGTGTATATCATTTCATTATTTGTACAGTTTATGATGTATTTTTTATTACAGTGTATAAAATAGTTCATAGTACAATATATAATGCAGTTATTAGTACAGCGTATAAAGTAGTTCATAGTACAGTGAGTAAAGTCGTTTTTAGTACAGTAAACCAGACTGGCACAACAAGATGACCCTAAAACACCCACTGTACTGTTGATAGGTAAATTAGTTGAGCACTGTCCGACTAAGACATGAGAAGTCAAAGGGTGATCCCTTATAGAGAGGATCTGGGGAGTACAAAGACAAATTGAGGGAACGTGAGAGAACATAGGGGTGAACTGAGTGAAACTATAAAAATCGCTCTAGGCTCTGGGATGCAAAAATAGAAAGTGAAATATGGTTGTTAGACACAGTAGCATGTTCTTGATGTTGGTTCTAGGCACGTTGTGTATAAAGGATGGTGTTTTGTATTTTGATGTGATTTGTTGCTGAACATCAGAAATGTAAAAAGCTTCATTCAGTTGGCATTCAGGTTGCCTTTGTGTTTGTGAAGCACAAATAAGAACTAATATCCACAGAGAGAGAGAGAATCAGTTTTAATTTTCAAACAATCTAAAAACACACATTTTCAAAAAGTGAAATAGAGATTTTTGCCCAAGCCTAAAATTCTGATATTTCCAGATTATTAACGGTGGCCCAAGTGTCTATAAAGCTGTCTTGAATAAGACTGACACTATAAAACAGGTGACAGCTGAACTCAAGCATACTATATTTGGTACTTGTTTTCATAACAGCAGGGCAGAAAAAGCTTTGACATTAAAGCATTACATTTGGACCTCCCCTTTGTAATTGACAAAGACCCTTTAATCATTGTGTTCTAGTTACAATATCCTAAGCTGAGGTAAAACAGGTTATAGGGAAATTAATGTCCCTCTCTTTCTCTTTGCCCCTCTCCCATTCTCTTTCTCTATGTATCCATGCCTTTCTCAACACTTCTCCCTTTCTTATCCTCACACATTTCCCCTCTCTTTCCTACACTCCATCATCCTACCATCTCTTCATATCTCTCTTCTCATATGTCTTCTTTTCAAAGTAGAACAAAATCTGGCTAAGAGCTATAGCAGATTAGATAGTTTTAGCTCTCCTCTTCCAGCTCCCTTGATTTATCACATTGTCCTGTGAAAGTTAGCGAGTATATTAAAATCCTAATGTTTCCTTTTTATTCAAACGTGGCACCAACATTGGATTGTACACTTAAACAGCAACAACTGGTGATATTCCAGGGAGTTTGATAACTCGTTAGAAAGCCTGTTTAAAACGAACATCTGAAAATGTGACGTTGCTATCTGGGGAATCCTAACTGAATTCAGTTACGTACTACTTTAATTAGTGCTTTGATATAATATTTTGGGAAACGGACGAGAGCTTGGTTTGGATTCCCAATCTAGATCTCTGTCGCCATTCAAACTTTAAACTAACTGTGAATACTTATTTATTTTTTATCAAATAACGAATTATTGTTTGAGCACGTAATGTGACTAAATCTGTTCACACTCTCGGGTTTTGGATAAATGAAAAATGGTGGTACACTTTCATCACATTGTGTGCCGTTATCTATTATCTGTCTGACGTCTGACATTGTCATTCATGTGTGTCCAATTACAGGACGGTTATTGGTATTTTACTAGGGTTCCCCCACCTCGCTCTGAGTCTCAGTAGATGTAAGAGATAAACAGAAATGACTTTAATATGGGATTGATTAAATGCCCTTGACTGGGTCCATATTTTCAGAAATAGGTTATAAATCATACGTGATCCCTCATGCACTTTCTCATGTTAATTTCAGCCTGGTGTGAGTAAATTGCATATTAGTAACGTTAGAGTACAACTCACATATACTCTAACGTTATATATATTGATTCGAAGGCACTATCGGAGATAATCAATACACGACAAGTATATGGCTGCATACGCCTCAGATCAACTGAGAAAATGTACACAGCATTTACAAATGGGCCCATGAGTGCAGTGTGACATTGTGATGGAAAGGGTGTTTCCACTGGAAAGGTTGATCTGTTCCAGAGTAATCAGGAGACGCGACAGCAGCACGGTCCCTGGCAAAGCGAAGAGCAGCCTTGGCCGGGTAATGATGACGCGTGACAGGAGATTTCCCTGAGGTTACACCGTTCCCGTAGCGATTCGTCACCGCACTAGTAAACACAACACGAGTTGCTCGCCGACAGGCAGTGGAGGGACGGGACGAATGAGCTGCTGCCGTGAAAACGGGAAGATCGAAAAAAATGAGGGACGTTGTCAAAAATAAAAAATTAATCCCAGTTGGAACGTGCCTAATCTGTGCACGCATCCCCAATGACGCTCTATTCCACCCTATTGACCCTGGTCAAAGGTAGTGTACAGCAGGTGGCACAGGGATCCATTTGGGATGCAAGGTGAGGGCTACCTATAGAGCCTCCTGCAGACCTGTGCAATCCACAATTTATCCTTCCTGTCCTCCCTCCCTCCCTCCCCCTCCACCCACCCTCCTCCACCTTCACACCCTTCTCTCCCCCTCCACCTCCCCTCCTCCACCTTCACACCCTTCTCTCCCCCTCCTCCTTCACACCTTCCTCCACCTTCACGCCCTTCTCTCCCCCTCCACCCATCCTCCTCCACCTTCACACCCTTCTCTCCCTCTCCACCTTCACACCCTTCTCTCCCCCTCCACCCACCCTCCTCCACCCACCCTTCTCTCCCCCTCCACCCACCCTTCTCTCCACCTTCATGCCCTTCTCTCCCCCTCCACCTCCCCTCCTCCACCCACCCTTCTCTCCCCCTCCACCTCCCCTCCTCCACCTTCACGCCCTTCTCTCCCCCTCCACCCACCCTCCTCCACCTTCAAAGCCAACTGAGGACCGGGCCCAGTTAGCACCGCTGTAACTGTTATTGCTAGTGGCAGCTCCACACCCCGTTCTTTCCATTCCTTTCATAAAGCCCGAGGGGAGAAAGAGGGAGAGAGCAGGGGGAGGGAGAGAAGAGGGAGGGGGACATACAGTACTCCCTATCGAGTCTGGGTTTTCCTTGCCTCCTCGGTTGCTGCTGCTGCCACCGTGGTAACAACAACATGTGACACCCCAGAAACGGTTCTCCAAAAAAGGCCTTGAACAACCCCAGTGGTTCCACCCCTTCTTCATGTCCACTACGTATACACACACACACACACACACACACACACACACAAACACACACACAAACACACACATACACACACACACACACACACACACACACACACTTCCTTATCTCAATTTCTGTAGATTTTTTCCACCATGTGTTGGATTTTCTCCTCTTTCAAACCTGCGTATAATTTCAGAGTAGAGACAGAGATTATTCCTGTGCAGATTCTTCCTGCACACTGTACACGCCGCCATAGTGCGTCAGTCACATCTCCTTCATTAAAACGGTCACTTCATTAGCGGGTGATGAACATGCTAGCGTAGTGCCACGTTTGGTTCACACAATACTAAGATAAACCTTGCGCCCCCCCCCCCCTCCCCTGCTCTCAGCTTTCTCTAGAGGGCTGAGTATTTAACATCTATTAAGGCAGGTTGAATTGTGCAGTAAAACGGCACTACACAGACACACAGGACAAACAGGGCGACGGTAAACAAACCCCGCATGGATCTACGGATGTGAATCATTGTTATCCCTCTGCTCTGACGAGGGCCAGGACGATCCCTTGAAGTGAATGAATATGTTAACCTTCAGAGAAAGAGAGGAGAGGGCAGGAAGGGGGAAGGAGAGAGAGAGGGATGGAGGAAGAGAGAGAGAGAGCGCGAGGGAGGGAGAGATACTGTATGAAGGAGGATTGAGTGGGTGCAGCATGTGTGTGAATAAAATGTTCTGCCTCTGTGCGGAGTGAGAACAGGATCTGGGCCTGGACACTGCACAGCTCGCCGTTCGTTCTATGACAACTGAGTTAATATTTCAATTATTCCCATGAATAAAGGAATCAAACCGGTGCTAACATTACCCCTCTTCGGTCCCTTTAAGTAATGTGGGAGTCCTAGCATTCCGCAAGACACCGCGCTGCTGCTTGGTGCTGAAGGAGACCTGCAATGTAATTATTCGGGTGTGGCTTGAGAGTTGGGACAGACTGTACCTATTCCTAGACACAAACGTTTCATTTACACGTGTGATATAGCACTGTATTTTCAAGCTCAGTCACTGTTTTTGTGGTCAAAACGGCAGTCTCAGCCTTTCTAAAGCCTGACGGTTGCCAAAGGAATCTTGCTAGCTGGCAAACTATATAAAGGGAATGGGCGCATATAGATCTAATCTGCATACCAAACTAGCCGAAGTCAGGTATTATCTCGCCCACGACACGTGCCTTAACGAATGTGAAGAAGCGCCCCTTATGTCACCTGCTGCAATTTGCACAGCTATTGAGAGAAAATGTGCTGGCATGCAGGCAGACTGATATCCGATCATTTCCAGGGCAGTGTGTTTACAGCTTTAACGCACCGCGTGAGTGAGCCAGCTAGCGGAGATGTTTAGAAAGGACGTCTAAAACGCTGCTGAACTCGGTTGCTGATCATTGTCATGTGGATTCACATGCGGCGACACAGTGCATTCACACGTTGACTCTTTTTTAAATTTGGCTAGGCTACAATCAACGTGAATCTGTCATTAAGTATTTTTGTCTTATTGTGAATAGGTCCTGAGAGGAAACATTTTGAAAAATTGCAAACTATCTTCTGGAAATCAGAATGTGGGAATGTTGCCCCAATATATCACACTGTTGCTAATCTCAGAAAGTGATGACATATCTACAAGTTAGCCAGTTGACTCTATGGTAAATATAACCAATTATACTGAAGTTACAGTAATTTGTATACTATCACCGCTAAGCTAGCTACATTTGTATAATGATTAATGAGGTCCACAAAGCCTAGCAAAGCACTATACAAATATATTCATCCACGTGCTCTGCCCTGACATTTAGCCTCACATTAAAATATTTCACCAATTTTTTCCCGGAGTACCAAGGTTATCTAGAAAAGAAATCAAGCAATTCGACATATAATATACAGTATACACTGAGGTGCACCAGAATGTAAGCTGACATGAATTCAGGAAGCTACAGAAGCTGTTCAGTGACCCCATTTCTCTTAGCAGAAGAGCTGGACAAATCTAATGGCAGAACCAGAAGCCTGTAGTACTGTTTAAAAGGGGCCTGAACGTTATGACATGCCTCCAGTGTGTGTGTGTGTGTGCGTGCGTGCGTGCGTGCGTGCGGATGCTATAGCCATGCCTTTTCTTTCTGTTCTCAGTCTGTTCCTTTTTGCTCTGTCACAGCTCATTTAGTGTACAAATACTGGCAGACAGACCTTTCATAGCCAGACTTCTCTGACATTTTCATTTGCCCCCTATGACAGAAGAAGCCATGGTCCTGACCTCCGCTGGGCACATTCCCCGTCATTCTCAAAGCGCCCTATTGGAATGTGTAAACCAAGACAGGCTTCAACCCCTCCCGTTTCCTACAGAACATCTTGCACTTCTTTTGAACATCACCCTGCGGCCTAAAATCTATGCACTAGAAAGGGAATAGGGTGTAATTTGGGAAACTGAGCCATAGTTCCATAACACCACATTATCAGCACTGTGAAGATGGAGTATAAATGTGTAACAGTATAGACTAACACATTTTTTAAACTCTCATAAAATATACACAACATAGAACAAATTCAGCATTCAAGGGTTTAGGGCATGATTCAGTCAAAACCAAATTACAGTATTACACAGAGACTGGTCTTAAGGAGTTTATACAGCATGCAAGGAGAATTTAACCTAAAGACTGTTTGGCTTGCTGAATTCCAGACTAAAACATTAAAACTCAAAAAAATTAAAAAACTAAATCATTTTTTATTCAGATTCGGTCCTGTCATTTTTGCTTTCTTGTTTTCATCAAGTTCTTTCCAATATTCCCTTGTATGCAAAGGGACAATGATGTATAAGACATTAAGCCGTCAACTGCAGAAAATGAGAGTGGAAACTGGATGCAATGGCATTTGTTTCACCTTACAAAAATAGGGTGTCAGCTTTTATTGAAGTTTTATAAATAAATTGTTGCTTCTCCTTGGAGACAGGATGAAAGGAGTGTGTGGAGAAAACAGAGAGAGGGAACGAGAGACAAAATGAGAGAGAAGATGCAAATATATACAGTTCAAAATGCATCCGTGAAGGACAGAAATAAATCAATAGTGTTCCCCTATGTGAGACTACGGAGCCGCCCTGAATGGCGCTGAGAGAACAGCGCTGATAGATAATATTTATTCAGACCGAGTCGACGCGAGCCAGCGCCAAAAAACCACAAGGGACCATGTTTAATTCTGATTCATACATCTTAAAAGCAATGATCTGGTAAATATCAGACATGATCATTTATTCAATGAGAATATGTAACCTGACGGGTCAGCACTGCAGATTGTTTTGGATGTTGATGTGTTTTAAATATTCATGCCCACATCCCAGGAATCGTGTGGGCCTCACTTTCTGTTTTTAGGTTCAGATTGAGCTCTTAGAGTAATGGTGTCTGCACGCGTGTGCGTGCGTGCCTGCGTGTGCGTTTGTTTATTTACGTGTATGTGATTAGCCGTGCTCTGTCCAGGCAGCCGGGCATATAGGATGGACGCCACAACAATCAGCATCTTTACCCCTCATTAATACATAAGCAGCGCAAGCAGGTCATCCACTGCAACTGGCTGCTCATCAACGTGCTCTCCACACACATCGTAACTCAGTGGACCTATTAAGATGCAGTTGTAGACCTGCACTTGTAGACCTGCACTTGTAGACCTGGCTCAGCACCAGACTCCACTTGACAGAGAGGTGTATATGATTATGAACTAGAGGTAATGACAGAGAGGTCTGTATGGTAAGGAAATAGTGGCAATGACAGCAAGATCCACACCATAACCTCAGAGGTCCATATGAAAATGATAAGGTCCACACAATAACGACAGATGTCCATAAGATAATGCTAAACAAAGACTACGTTCCACATTTTTCGGTTACCGTGTTTTGTTTTGTTTCATTTCTGTATCTAGGAGTGAACCTTCTGTGATCATAACGGTTTGCAATGAGTGGAAAGGATTACGTTGATTTCAGTCTCAGTGAAAGGAAAGAACAGGTAGAGGGAAGTTTTGCCTGTTGTCGATATCATCTGCTGCTCCTATGTTTGGCACTCTTGTCCCATACATTTTATTACTTTTAACTGTAGTGCAGGGCTCATGCTCATTGAAAGTAGTAAATACAGAATAGGTTGCCATTTCAGAAATATTATTATATTTAAATATGTAAAAGAAAATGTCTCCTCTTGCTGTCTTCTCCTACTCAGAGGTAATACGTGTAACATGCCGATCGACAAACTTAATGCAATTTTGAGTAGCCTTTTACTGGCCATTATGCTTCATGTGAAATGGAGGTTGTAATGATGTTCTGGCAGAAAGGAAATATAGATATGATAATATGAAGGACTCCGGAAATTACACCCGAAGAGCAACAAAAGCCCCAATCTCTCCCGGATGGACCCCCACATGAACTGCAATGCTTGGAAAAATGACATAACATTTACCGACAGCCAGTGTTGTGTGGAATTACGGCACCCAACCCGCCCCTCCACTCTCCACAATAGCTACCATTGGCACGGCACACGTCCCCACTTTCACCAAAATGTATCTATCATATTAATTTCAGGCAATAAAACATGCTAGAGCCCAATAACCGTCGTAGCGGGCGAGTTGGAGAGAATAAATGATGCATGGAGGGGGTCATTGTTGCATCTGTGACGAGATGCAAAGTGGGAAACCCTCCAAAACACACTCAGCCATTTTTAACCGTACTGCAGATAAATTGCCCCTCACGCTGTCTTTCCCTCCCTCTCTCTCTGACTCTATGTTGCACTGCCACCAATTATATAACCCAGGCTATTTCATTATCTGAAGCCGGTCATGGTTTTCTAAATAACGGAGCGAGAGACTGCAGAGCGACATATAGTTCCTCCAAACCTCGTTAAACATTTTAATAGAAGGTGTGAAAACATGGCAACTGTTCCCTTTTTGACCATTTCCAAGACATTCCTTGGAGCTCCTTCTCAAAGCATCCCTAAGTGCCAGTCAAACATACCATAATGACAAGTTTTTGGCAGGACAACAAGAGACTGGACCAGTGCTATAAGAAATTCCCAGAAAACAGGATATAGCGATATAATTTATATTGTGTTTTCTGATCAAGAGCCCATCATAGTTTAATCAAAAGTGAATCAAAAGAGAGAGGGGGGTTTTCACTGGTGGTCTGCTCTGGATAGAAATGGTGACATATCTTTTTGTGAAACACCGTGTCCATTTCAAGCTTGGAGAAGAAACCAAGTGATATACAGAATGTATGGTGGTGGAATTCTTTGTCCTTGGACATTTCCCAAAATGAAAAGCAAAAATAACAAACATCAGGCACTCTGCCATTCCTTAGGCTGTAGTCATAAAATATATATATGCATACAGTTGGACAATCTACTTTCTGGCAGAGGACCGTATACAACCTCAACCCTAATTTTCATAGAACGAATCAGAATGTTGATGCCCATTAGTTGTCTGAATGATGGCTTGGAGGTCTCAAATATCCTGCCCCATCAGAAACTAACAGAACGCATTTTCAGTTGTTATTATTCTTATCATAGTTTATCTTGGTCACTGCATCTCTCAAAACCAGTTGAGAAAACCAGTGTACAATCCAGTGATGGATGTAATAGTTCAGACCGGTTATCATTCCTGCACGGTGTTCAGCCCCTACTGTAAACCCACCGGCACAAATATCCGACCCAGAAAACAGGCCACCGTCTTCACCGTAATTAACCGGAATCAGTCTTTCCCCTCACACCACACCCTCACCGGGATGCTCCGTCCAAAAGTCTGATCATTTCCTTTTGAGGCACGACTGTTATCCAGAGCCCATTGAGCTGTGGTGTAATCTAGTGCACTATTTGGGAAACAGGGTGCCGTTCAGGGTACAGCCTAAGCCTCTCAGTGAAACCACTAACCTTGTCCTCTTATTGATTTTGACCACCGTTATCACAGTTATTGGAAGGTATGAGACGAGTCCACCAATCAATGCTGGGTACTTGTCAGAGCATACACACACAAGTACACAAGTAGTGCAGTACAAACCAGAAAAGGGTGCCATTTGGGAAACATGCCACAAGCTAAAACATACATGTGGAGATAAGTGGAGAAAGTATTAGACCGATACTGTAAATGTAGAGAAGTATTATGGGATAGTTCTTCGTGTGTGCATGCAGTATTAGACCGATACTGTAAAGGTAGAGAAGTATTATGGGATAGTTCTTCGTGTGTACATGCAGTATCAGACCGATACTATAAATGTAGAGAAGTATTATGGGATAGTTCTTCGTGTGTGCATGCAGTATCAGACCGATACTATAAATGTAGAGAAGTATTATGGGATAGTTCTTCGTGTGTGCATGCAGTATAAGACCGATACTGTAAAGGTAGAGAAGTATTATGGGATAGTTCTTCGTGTGTACATGCAGTATCAGACCAATACTATAAATGTAGAGAAGTATTATGGGATAGTTCTTCGTGTGTGAGTAATACTAGATGGAATTATATGTTGTCACCAGCTTCCCATCAGCGCTATGCCATTGAGCTTCTATCCACATTCCATGGCAACCAGGAAGTTAGTCGAATCTGTGTGTGAGTATTGGAACTCTGCCTTATGCGGCTGCCTTGTGGTGGTCACTACGAGGTAATGAGACAAGGAAATCCTTGCTGACGATGCCACTGGAGACCGTGGGCGATGCTTGGCCAACACGCCCATCCCCTTCTGGTCACACGACAACTACTGGCGCAATGATTTACTCAAATTTTTTTTTTTTACTTTTCAATGGTCCCGAGAAAGAGAGAGAGAGAGAGAGAGAGAAAGAGAGAGAGAGAAAGAGCAAGATCATAACAAGAGAACAAGTAAGATTGTGGAGAGAGAGTCACTGTCGAGAGAGGAAGGCAAGAGAGGAAGATCGTAGGGAGAGAAAGGGAGGAGAGCAAGAATGCCCTCACTGCAGCACCTGCCAAAGAATCTGTGCACATCCCAGCTGTGACCAGGACAACTCTATTACCTTCCTCTCTAGGGAGGCCTGTGATACACGCACGCACGCACGCACGCACGCACGCACGCGTTTACTTTATCGTGATTACACACATGCAGTACACACACATGCCCTCACTTTATCGTGATTACACACATGCAGTACACACACATGCCCTCACTTTTTTACACATGCACAGAACATTCTCACACGCACTTACGCGCGCACGCACACGCCCTCTCACAAGTAGTTGGCTTCTCCATCTTTCCCTAGGAATTACACAGGCTTTATGTAATTAAAGGAGCACTGACAAGGGCAGACTTTCCGCTTATTACTCTGTGGTCGCCCCTGGAGAAAGACGACAGCGTCTATTTGGCATTTGTCCAAACTTTAACGACAAGACCCCACCACTCCCTCATTATCATGTAAGCCAACTCAGGTAATGGACCAATAGGAGGGACGGGGAGGCGGGGAGATGGACTAACCTGTTAATGCAGTGGTTTAAACCAATCACCACTCGCCAAACAGTTTGAAGAATAAGTAAACTCTTCACACAAATTAATATAGACATAAAAAAATCCTTATGAAACATGAATTAAACAAACATTTCCATATTTCTACTAAAAACAGTCCCTCAGCATGCTGATACAGCTGTTTAATTATTTAAAGTTAACACTCACGCGCTCAAAATCACGCAGGTGTGATTTGAATGTGGGAACATTATCGTGTCGTGATATTCCCGTTGTGTTTGAGTCAGACGCAACGTTTTGTTTTACTGAACTAAGCGTTTGCTGAATCAGCCAATTTCAGCCATTACGGTAAATGCATTACCAGGATGCGGTCATTAGACATCTTTTTGCCAAGGTTGAGTGCTCGGAAGAGACAGAAATCGGGTGTACATCTGTAAATATCAGAGCGTTTGTGGAGGAAAGGTTTTGTATACACCAATTGAAAAGGGAGAGTTTTCGATCGGAGACACGGAGCCATAGATTTGTCAGTAGCGGCTGCATTGTCACATAAACAATTGGCATGACCAAACAGTGGGGGCTACCAAGTACCCTGGTTAGAATCAGGAGTCTCTGGAAGATGTGTAATTGTGTTGTTTTGCTTTAAGATGCCCACAAATCTGAATATACATATTTTCTTTTACATGTATTTTCTTTGTATTAAGCCTGTAGTCATGTGTGAGATTTGTCGAAGACTACTGAAAAACATCCCGTGTGTCTCTGATTTCGCCCACCGTAGTAACAGGTTAAGTGTGAAAGGCACAGACAGAGCCATTTGAGTTTGGCTAATTATTGGGCAAGAGAGTATGTGCATGTTTGTTGCATGAACAGGAGGAATTACTGACAAGGACACTTTCCAATCCCCTTGACAACATTAAACATTAACCAATCAGCATTGAAACATAATAAATACTCTGTTGTCGGGACAACAGTATTGATCCAGGCTTAGAGTCAAAGGTTATAATTCGTTGGTCTTACTGGCCAGGATCAGAATGTACCAAACCATCAATAGGATCTCCACCCGTGGAGCGTTCTAGATAATTCTCCTTAAGAGGCATCAGAATGCAGGGATTTCACGTCACCTGTGAAACCAGAAATGCAGTGTCCAGCTTCACTCCAGGATGAAGATTCCCCTAGGTACATAACTGGGATAAGCTTCTCTTCACCCAACAATAACGTTAACTATTAGTGGGGAGAAATGAAACACGGATCCAAAATCCTAATTTCAATGTAGACCCTGATCAGTGATCTGGAAGCCCTGCTAACGTATTTGAAACTATGCTGTGATGATATCTGGTATGTGACTCCTTTTTCATTAGTAGAAAACAGAGATAAAGACATTTCGGTGATCCCTTAAAATCAAAACCAGCTTACCAAAAGAAACAAAAATAGTTGAAAACAATAAATTGTGTTAATTGAGTGGGTAAACAGCCGGGGACGCCTTCACTGAAAGCTTCTGTAATACACAAACACAAACGAGATCCGGGCCGATCCGGGCCGGCAACAGGAAATTATTCTTTTTACTCTGAGCATTTGGGAGGGCGGTGAATACAGAAGTACAAACACCTCTGACAGAATGTTACCGGGAGGATTCTACACCCATTTGCTCTCTCTCTCTCTCTCTCTCTCCCTCACTGTGACTCTCTCTGTGACTCTCATGTGACTCTCTCTGTGTCTCTAACTGTGTCTCTCACTGTGACTCTCTCTGTGTCTCTCTCTGACTCTCTCTGTGTCTCTGTCTCTCACTCCCCCCCCCCCCCCCCCTCTCTCTCTCTCTCTCTCTCTCTCTCTCTTGCCTGCTGGGTAAGTGTATTGAATGTATTACCCAGCAGGCAATGACAGAAAGGGATTCTTCTCATTTGGGTCCAACCCAAATCCTCCCTCTTCTGTCCTCTCTTCGGTGACCTGAAAAAATATAAGTGGTTGAGTATTAGTTCATTTGGTGAGTGTCCTCTTCACCCTCAGTAGTCGCCATTTGTCGAGGATATTAATGTGTGTGCTACGCTAACTCCACCACACCCCCTCTTGGATTTGTTTTGTCGAAGGAGAAAAGCCTGCACACGTCAGAAAAAACAATATGCTACTTATCGTTTCCCCTATAAAAAAACAATTCGTTTTTATCGCCTAACACATCTCAGAATCCAATCAATATGGGGATTATTTGGTTGATGATGTGCGGAGGAACGGCGTCTTACTACTGTAAGGACGTTTCCTGGTGTGTTCACTTTTCTCACTGGCCTCTTCTTCTCTCACATTTGAAATCATTCCAACGATGTGACCAGAGACTACTGAGAGAAAGGGCAGGGATACGTTGAATTGAGAATTCCCCAACGTTGTGAGGTCTTACTCTCTCTTTTTAAAGGGCATTCCCCAGCAGGCGTCCTTCCAATAGCCCCCCCCCCTCCTAGTATCTATGAGCGGCATCAGACAGCAAACGTTTGTTCAACGTTAATGGCAGCCAGCTGTTCAGTCCAGCTCCAACACCTATCACAATGATTCCTATTTGTAGGCTAATCTAAGACACAGACACACAACGATCATATTCCAAATGGCACACTATTCTGTTTAGAGTGCACTACTTTTAACATGACTGTGCATGATGAAAGTATGCCATTTGGTCTGCATAGAAAAGCTTCTGAAATGCCTCAGCAACAAATGCCACCAGTATCAAAAAGACAATAAAACAAACAACCGGGCTATTACAATAACTATATGAACGTGAAAAAATGGGTAATCAACGTAAAATCTAAACGCTAGTGACAACATTCAACATTAATCTCTATTTAGGCACTTTTTTCCCCTACAGTTTCCCAAAGCCATTACATCATAAGTGTCACAATTTTTTGGCGTCACTGTAACAAAACACCTCAGCGTTGATGTGGCGGCAAACATTTTGGTGCCATTTGTGTAGCATTGAGGTCATAGCGACATGTATGCAATATACAGTTTCAGCATTTGAAGTGTTTACTTGATATTCAGAGACCGGCTGTGCGGTATACGTCGCAGGAGATAGGCCTATCAGCATTTTGAGTAGTTCAGATAAGGACTATCGGATAGCTAGAATGTCACCAGTGGATAATTAGCACTCGATACAGGGTCTGCTTCTTTCCAGGCTCCTCGGCAAAACCTGTGATATATCTATGCAGCCCATAAGGAAGGCTGTGTCTTATGGAGAGCATCAGCTTTAACCGGAGAGATACTGCCACAGGTCAGAAACATTTTCCTAGCCAATTGAGTGCCATTTGGGACACACAGAGAAGATGCCAAAACCCTTGCCAAGTTTGGGACAGTTAACAGTTCTTCCTAGCTCACACGGTAAGAGAATGGCACTCGGCCACGTTAGAGCTATGGGTTCAGTAGCCCCTCGACAAAGAGCAGGCTAGTTTATTCTGAATGGATACGTTTATGAGTGTGCCAACTGCCACCCGTTGTGCCGTGCGCTGGAGAGCTGCCCATCCATTTTCCCGTGTGGTGGAGAACAGCCCATCCATTGTGCCATGCAGTGGAGAACTGCCCATCCATTGTGCCGTACTGTGGAGAAATGCCCATCCATTGTGCCGTACAGTGGAGAACTGCCCATCCGTTGTGCCGTGCAGTGGAGAACTGCCCATCCGTTGTGCCGTGCCGTGGAGAACTGCCCAATGCTGATCTGAGTCATTACATTGATCTGAATGTTCCCAATCACATCCTCGCATTTTTCCCCAATCACTTGCAGGGTAAATAACAGCTGTTGATAACGGCCCAAATAACAGCCGTTGCCGGTATTTTGCACTCCTTTGTCCGGTGCCTGGGTCACAAGCAACACATTGAATAGAGAATGGGATGCCGTTCCTCCAGTCCACACGATTAGCCCATGACTTGGTCTGCACAACGGGCGCCATGGCCCAGGGGTTGGCGGCCGTGAAGTCCGATAACAGTTGTAGAACCCTGGTCCCCGTGGCGCTAGCTCCCTGACACACCACTCTGACACGGCTCTCACCGCGGCAACGCAGCCGAGCTCATTCCAAATGGCGCAGTCGCGAGTCACGCTATTGTGACCCATGGCGCTGGAGATCGAAGAAGCCGTTCGGAATTTAAGAAGAGCTGACGGGAGCTGTGTTAAAATTTCAGCGCTGACTTTTCTTTTAGAAAAGACGTTGGACGTTCTACTGTACAACACTGTCATCAGTGCTGTCATTAAGCTGTGCTACGATGTTGTACTGGATGATGGGCTGGGGCTGTGTCCCACTGAAGATTAGACAGACTGGGCCCTGGGCAGGAGGAGGGATGAAATGCACAGAACGGCAGAAGGCAATCAGCCAGCAGGACGACTGGCTTCAGGGCCCTACCATGAGTCGTGTGTGTGGGTGTGTGTGTGTGTGTGTGTGTATGTGTGTTTGTGTGTGTGTGTGTTTGTGTGTATGTGTGCGCAAAGCAACCTCTGGAGCCTTTGATCCAAACGAGGCCAGTGGCTGTATCCAGGGGACTTAACTGAACAACAGCCAATGTCTAACTGCCTGGCTGCCACCCACAGACACACTGCCACAGCCGTGACCCCAGGCCAGACGGGGGCGTAGTAGGCCCGGCACCGTAGGTAATAACTTCATCTGTCATCAACAGCCATTAGGTGGCAACCTCTGGAGCCCCTCTGCTGCCCAGAATGGGCTTCAAAAACAACCTGAAGGGATTTTTCAAGCGCTTGCTTGGGTGTTTTGTGAAAGCACTTTGTGACAACTGCTGATGTAAAAGGGCTTTATGAAATACATTTGATTGATTGATTTCTTGATTTCACCTGGTTACAATTCAAATGGAGATCCTCAAATAGTTGGCTTGATGATTAAGATTGAGTCCCAAATGGCGCATCATTAGGGTTAGGACTAAACCTAATCCAATTTAGTGCACTGGTTGTAGGGTGCCATTTATGTACAACTAAATGGCACCCCAGGTCAACCTCAGTATCTAAACCTCAAAATTCATACTCATATAAGAGATCAACCTCAATGTCCATGCCTCAACATTCAGACTTATATAAAACAGGTCAACCTCAGTGTCCATCCATCAATATTCTTATGCCTACAAAACAGGTCTACCTCAGTGTCCAACCCTCAACATTCATACTCATAAAACAGGTCTACCTCAGTGTCCAACCCTCAACATTCATACTCATAAAACAGGTCTACCTCAGTGTCCAACCCTCAACATTCATACTAATAAAACAGGTCTACCTCAGTGTCTAACCCTCAACATTAAGGTTGAGTATCAAGAACTGGTTCCAAGTTGGAACCAGTTAAAAATTTCCAAGAACCGTGGATTCAAAAAGACACGTGCATTTTGATTTTGCTTCAGTTCCTAACGTTTGCATTTCAGTCGCACATTTTATAGTCTATAAAAGTTACACTT
Source organism: Esox niger (assembly GCA_016801105.1). Taxonomy (NCBI): domain Eukaryota; kingdom Metazoa; phylum Chordata; class Actinopteri; order Esociformes; family Esocidae; genus Esox; species Esox niger. The sequence continues at coordinate 37,273 of JACXGJ010001336.1, read as the reverse complement.
ATCTGCCAGCACCACTAATCACGGATATCCGGGATTTGATGAGAACCGGACTTGATAAGCAGAATTGGAATTGGGATCGGATTCAATCAAATTGAAATGATAACCAACTCAACTTAACATTCATACTCATATGTGTCTACCTCATTGTCCATCTCTCATCATTCATACTCATGTGTGTCTACCTCATTGTCCATCTCTCATCATTCATACTCATGTGCGTCTACCTCATTGTCTATCTCTCATCATTCATACTCATGTGTGTCTACCTCATTGTCCATCTCTCATCATTCATACTCATGTGTGTCTACCACAATGTCCATCTCTCATCATTCATATTTTTTTAAAAACAGATCATCCTCGTTGTATTCAAGTATGTCAAGCTCAGAAAATACTCTGTTTTTCTACTCCTACACAGGGAAAACAGTTGTACTTCTACATTTCTGCCCTGACATTCATACAAACTACGTCGACACCTATAATTCAGCTTCAAATTACACATCTACAGTCGGCAACTGTGATTGAACACAATTAGTCAGCTAAGACAGGTCTAAATGTGCTAAAGCTTGAATAACTGAATAACTCAAAGCGTGTAAACCTAAGCTACCACCACACCTCGATTTTAATAATCCCTTCCTGCGCTAAACAAGGTCAACACATTTTTCAGAGTTCTAATATTAATGTAAAGCAGATCTATGCCTGCATATTTCAGTCCAAACACCCACATGAACCAAGAAAAAACCTTTGGCTATGTCCCAGCACTCTGATGAACAAGGTCTGCCCTTGTGACGACTCACAGAAACTGTCTTGCCCAACCTACTGACATCGTCCATTGATGTTATATACAGATCTGTTCATTTATTGCACTTATTGTGTTTACACATAAGGAAAACTGGATTATTGGAACATGGTTTTAACAAAGAATACCTTCCAAAATGGCAACAATGTATTTTCAAGCCATTGTGAAAGTCGATCACATATGTGTACGCTGGTTGTGTTCAGACTATTTGGGGAAATGAAAAAATAAGCACTCTAGACACCTTTACTATGCAAAACTTGTGACTCATTTGTTGATAAGTACGACTTCAATCTCTCTAGAGCCAGTGGTATACTAACTTATTTACAAAATATTGTGACCAATAGAATAAAAGGGTTTTTAAAAGTAGGAATTCTTCATCATGTAAACAAACAATTTGAGGAAGAATATCGGCCACATCAGTTTTTATAAGGTTAAATGTTATTGTCTCTTCATGACTGAGTTACAACATCTTATCAGTGCTCTTCTTCACAACTAGTATTCATAAAGTGGTATACTGATCCGGGATCAGATACTACTTTTATATTCTAATGAAGAGAATTGTATGGACAAAGAAGGCCTGAGCCTAGATCAGCGCTATTACTCTGAGAGACTCCACAATCCTCAACCTTGCCTGTCTGGATTTCCGATTGAGCAGATTTGAGCAGATTATCCTATGAGAAAACAGTGTGCTATGATCTCCTATGTCTTTGTCCGGTCACTGGGTACAGTACATCTTCCTACATATTGCAGGTCACTTCTTTTGACGGGAACCCAATGGGTCATGTTCAACCCTGGTCAAAGGAAGGGCACTATAAACAGCAGGGATCAGTGTGCTATTTGGGATGTGGTCCCAGCAAGTGTCACTACCTTCCAGTACATTCTACTCTGTGGGTTCCTTGCTCTCCTCAGTGTCTCAGTGTCTCATCTGTTGTGACAATGGTGACTAGCTGGATGTTCTCTCCAAAGGCTGTTGCCACAGCCCCTAATGGACGACAGATGTGTATATTATACGTGGCGTTTGTGGCATTTACACATAAAAGCCCTTCGGTTTTCATAAGCAGGTTAAAATGGCTCCGGATGAGAGAGATGGTTGGAGGTGCAAGCAAGTTTCACAACAGAAAAACGTCCAAAATGTTCGGTTCTCGCCCAGCAGATGGGTACTGCTTGGGATTCAATGACAGTGTTACAATGAGGGGCTTCTGTGAATTTGAAACCTAACAGCCCCGAAATAGCCATGTCACTTTCTTATGGAAAACATCAGTTGTCCCCAAAATACACGCCAATAGGCCTGGAGGTGTGCTTTCCTGCGAAAAACCCCGCCGACCACAACGAGCTAACCGGATGTCGTTCCATGCCGGCTCCTGTGCCCGAATTGGCATCAAGCCAAGTCAAGAATAGACACGTGTTTATCTAGTTTACACAAGCAGGATACAAATCTGTCTAAGTGTGTTTGTGGTGAAACTCCCTGGGTTATAAAAACACTGCATCACTTCAACATCCGCTAAATACTCAGTACACAATAGCACAGATAAAAGGTACTTTCTGTACATTGATACTGTAGTTTAAATCTTTTCTGTGGCTTTTTATCCCAGACTGTGTGGCCTTACAATTCGGAACATGTAGGATTACTTATACTTAAATTGAGCTTTTCAAGAGCGGCAACGTAGAACAGCTGGCTTGTTGCACAGGCATTCAAATGAAATATCCCTTTATTCTCCCACATTCATCCTCCCTTGAATCCATCCACGGGCATGACAACACAAGGGGGTTGAATGGTGGTTAGAGGCACAGGGCTGTGGTTTATACATTACAGGGGGTTGTCCCTAATGGCGGCCTACTTCCTCTGGGGGGGGGGGGTAATGAGAGAATCCAAATGGCATTCCTCCCCCCGTCTGTAACCTCTCTCCTGTTTCACTGACTCCCGATGCTGAGCGGGTCATCGTCTCCCGGGGCAAATGGCGTCGTGGTGAAATGCCAGGTCTTCGTCCCACTTTTTTCAACCCAGGAGTTATGGATTTCGTATCAGTAGTGATCATTCACACTGGGAGGGGAAGAGAACACTGCGTGATTTGGGTTCCACTGCAACATGAGAGGCAAAAAGGAATCAAACATCCCCCCCGCGTCACACCCTAGCTAACTTCCCCCCGCGTCACACCCTAGCTAACTTCCCGCCGTGAAACACGCTAGCTAACTTCCCCCCGTGAAACACCCGAGCTAACATCCCGCCGTGACACACCCAGGCTAACTTTCCACCATGACACACCCTAGCTAACTTTCCGCCGCAACATACCCTAGCTAACAACCACTCGTGACAAACCTTAAATAAATTGTACAATATTTAGGATAGCATTGCTGCTATTTCCACATAGGAAACCTGCTACCCAGTCAAGGGAAAAAGAAATCACATCAGTGCTCTGCTCACTAGCCTCCCATTGGTAGGCTGAATACATTTGACTGTGGATTACTTGCAAAAAAAATACCAGAAAGAAATGTAGTCTATTTTCCCATCCTTTTGCGATATTTTTTTTTGCTTTTCTTTTTAAAAAAAAGTACATTTCTAAACAGCCTCAAATATTTGAACGGTAGTTTACTTAGTAATAAATGATGATTAAATAGAATGATGTTTGTACACACTTAGTTATAAATGATGAATAGACAGATTGATGTTTGTACATACTTTGTTATAAATGATGAATAGATAGATTGATGTTTGTACATACTTAGTTATATTTGGTGAATAGATACAGAACACAGGGACAGGGGCATTACTAGGCATAACATTACCAAGTAAACAGGAAGCTCTGAATGCTAATGTCCCTATAGTAAGTTTCCCTGCTCTGGGTTTAAACCCATGGGTCTGATTAAATGTCTTAGGGAGAATCTCAGTGTTGATTTGCTGCGTCTCATCTCTCCTTGAGTCATCTCCCCACGCCTTTCCTCCAAACCCATTGGATGAGATAGTCCAATGGGAGGGACCTATTACCTTCTCATCCTATGGCTTTGAAGAAACAAGGAGGACTCTCCATCCGGGAGCAGCGTAACCGCAGGGCGTAACAAATAGCGCCCTATTGTCTTTAATGTACCCTACTCTCCATCAGAATAATATGGGATCTGGTCAAAATGAGTGCACTAAATGTGAAACAACCCACTGGAAGGTGGCTGCTTAGTGCACATAGTCGACTGCACTTTAAATCAGACGAGGGAACCCCCAATTGGTCAAAATCAATTTCCTCGTCTCAGCTGACACTTAAAAACACCAGCCGCAGATGTGCATCTACTCAATGAATTTGTGGAAAATAAAGCCTGGCAACCTGTAGCCACGCTAACACTTCAGTCACCTCATAGGTGCTAGGGGAGGTTGGACATCTCCACGTCCTCAACTGTAAACGTGTCCTAGACCCCCACTGAACTGTCAGTTGATTCCCTTTGCTTAAGTGAGCTGGCCAAGATCCTAGCCACAGCAGTGCTTAGCCCCATCTGCAGTATATAAGTCTAGCCCCAACCCTAAACCTCACCCTCATCCCCAGTCCCAGAGGCATCCAGCCCTTAGGCCATTTACATCTCCTGGGCTAAATCCTAGCACACCCAACACCGGCTGCATTTGTATTGATTGTCTGGTTTTCCTGCACAACTTGTTCATCCATTAGATGGGGGGATAGAGCAGTGGAGAGATACAGATGTTGGGAGAGAAAATCAGGGGCAGACAAAGAGGGAGCATACATGCAGGTACTCCTGTGTGCACAAGTGTCTGAGCGTTTGAGGGAGAAACAAAGAAGGAGACGATTGCATAACGATCCCTTGCACCAGAACAAGCCACTGCAGTACCACACACAGACCTTTCCCAGAGGCGTGTGCCGAAACCGAGAGGACGTGTGGAGTGGTCGGCTCACACGGAGGGACGATGTGTCCGAGTGGGTAATGAGTGTAAAAACCGTCGGGTTGCGTGACGCCCATCACAGAGATGGACGGCACATGTCAGCTGGAAAGGGCACAATATGGGAAGGGGGTATGTGCTCTGCACAGGGTGAGCCTTACCTGGGCACGTGTCTGTGCCTGTGAGTCTGTAAAATACCAAAAACCCTGCATGCAGCTAGCATCCATGTCAACACAAGTCCGTGGGTGTCATCTTCTTGAAAGTCTGAAGTGGTTATTGCTTTGTTTGTCTATTTTCTGTCCTGAAAAATCTATAATTACCTTCAAGATTGCGGAAGAAATTTGCATCTGTGAAATTTGCACTGTTGTCTTTAGCAGGGTTTGTGGAAATGGCGTGCAACTGCTTGTTAATGGTTGTCCTTGGCAGGAACCTTTTCCCCAAGAGGTCTTAATAACACCAATATAGATGCTCAATTTGGCTTTATTTGAGATTCTCACAGTTCTTCACTTACATAAAATAAGCCATTAGCCTGTTAATGGTACCATGTAACAACACATCTACCCTGATATTATTTCATGAGGAATGGAAATTTACCATATTGGTTATGTACTGTATGCATTCTTGATAAGTTCATTCTAAATACAAAACCATTATATTAAAACCCAATGGGTGATTTTGACATTATTAGGGAATATTCCTAGTGACCTATCCATCCATCAGACCATTAATAAATCCAAACTTTCAAGTGTTAATTTGTTCATTTATACATTAGATTATTCAACTACAGTGTATATTTCTATTTTAGTCCTTTAGCTGAGAGTGACTATAGTTCTTTACACATTTTCTTTGACTGTTTTTCTCGTTGCTTACAAGCATCGAACAATGCAGAAGTTACATTAATCTCTACACACAGTCAGCAACCCGGAAGTGTATGGGAATCAAAATGGGAATCATTTCTCGTTGCCTTCACACAGTCAGCAACCCGGAAGTGTATGGGAACCAAACTGGGAATCATTTCTCGTTGCCTTCACACATTCAGCAACACGGAAGTGTATGGGAACCAAACTGGGAAGCACTTCTCGTTGCCTTCACACTGTCAGCCACCCGGAAGTGTATGGGAACCAAAATGGGAATCCTTTTTCGTTGCCTTCACACAGTCAGCAATCCGGAAGTGTATGGGAACCAAACTGGGAATCATTTCTCATTGCCTTCACACTGTCAGCCACCCAGATGTGTATGGGAACCAAAATGGGAATCATTTCTCATTGTCTTCACACAGTCAGCAACCCGGAAGTGTATGGGAACCAAAATGGGAATAATTTCTCATTGTCTTCACACAGTCAGCAACCCGGAAGTGTATGGGAACCAAACTGGGAATCATTTCTTGTTGCCTTCAGACAAAATGCAGTCAATTAACTATTTTCTCATTCATACTCAGCCACCTACAAAACAATATATTCACAGCACATGATTTCTAAAAATGCTTACACACCGTTCTCAAAACTGTTAAAAACATATTCTAAACAGAATGATGGATACTGTTGTGCATTCCTGCTGTAACCAGATTGAAATATAAAGAAAATGTTTGGTATTTGTTAAAAAATATTAATAATATTATTCCTTGAATATTTATTCAGTCCAAACACAGTTGATGGCAGTTTCAACTGAAAACCGACCCACGTGTTGTACACTGTACACTTTGAGAGAAACAGCGAATGTGTGAAAGAACTCTGGCATCAATATATCCAGGTAAGATGTGTGTTCAATAACTTAACAGGGTATATACACATCTATGAATAATGTACAGTACTGTAAAACCATGGATTTACAGTTTATTAGAGAGTAATGGAGATGGAAGCCAGTCAAGCTGAACATGAATTCTTTTTGTGCATGAATCTAGATTCAACCTGGCAAAAATCAGGGGAAGAATTGGTCAGAAAGCCACCGTGGATTTCCCAGGCCAGAGAGGAGCTAACATCACAATGTGGCCAGAGAGGAGCTAACATCACAACGTAGCCAGAGAGGAGCTAACATCACAACATAGCCAGAGAGGAGCTAACATCACAACATGTCCAGAGAGGAGCTAACATCACAACATGTCCAGAGAGGAGCTAACCTCACAACATGTCCAGAGAGGAGCTAACATCACAACATGTCCAGAGAGGAGCTAACATCACAATGTGGCCAGAGAGGAGCTAACATCACAATGTGTACAGCACTGTCCAATGAAGGTTAGCTGTTACATAAACCACTCATTGGCCCCTACAATACAGAGGCTAGTGATTAAACTATACATGTTGATGTTTGTTTGTTATTATTGCTGGCCTGGAACTTGGGTTTACTTTATATTTTTCAAAAGTATAATTTACTACATGCAAAGATATAGAAATCAAATTGTCAAACTGCCACATTTCTGATTCATTCTTTTTCCACATACATTAGTACAGTCAATACAGTAAAGTGAGGTGCTTTTCTTATTCTGTGATCAAATACTGATTTATGTGAAAATAAATTTATAAAACCTTACAAGATATAAGTTTGTCATTTATGTAATGCTCCCTGTTGTTAGTGTTTTTTAGGTCAGTGTGTTATGAGTGATAATGTGTGTTTCTGAGTGAGGATTGTTTCCAGTGTTTTGGTTGAACAAGCTTGTGTTGAGGCATGTATGAAGTGATTTGGTGGTTTTAGTGAGTTTTGGGGGAGATTTACTGTTTTGCAACAATGCATGTTGGTAACGCACACTGAGTGAAGAGTTTTGTTATTGTGTTTTCAGTATTGACCGATGCTTGTAAGCAATCGAGAAAAACTGTAATTGGAAGGAGAGTCAGATGAGGGCCAGATTGGACATTTATCCAGGATAAACACCTCAACTCTTAACACCACTACTCTGCCAGTGGGTGTCATGTGATCTTTTTGGCACCAATCAGGACACCTGTTTGACGTGCCATCCAAAGGGCCCCCTACATAGGCATTTTCCCCTTCACTGTCCTGGGGCATTGGGATTTCCTGTTTCAATCAGAGGGAAGAGTGCCCCCTACTGGCCCTTCAACACCACTTCCAGCAGCATCTGGTCTCCCATTCAGGGACCAACCCGAAGTGATCCTGTTTACATTTTGAGTCAAGCCAGCAGTGGGAGCAATGCATTTGTTTGTTCATTCATTCATTCATTAATATATAATATATTCATTTATTTACACATAAATAAATACTTCGATGCAACAATTAATTCCGCTATCTCTCAGTCCATCTCTAGAGGGCTAATGTCCAGCTAACCCACTGACCTCCCGTTAACAGATAATCTTCCACCCAGTCAAATTATGGCTGTAGTATATTTAATCCCATGATCAGAGTAGACTCTAGGACACGCAATCTGCCTGCCCCTGAACAGTTATCAGAATCCAGCTACTATATTTTACGTTCAGAACGAATTGATAGCACTGGTGACTTTCGGCATTAGAGCCCTACACACAAAGCTGCAGACATTTCTCATGCAGGTCAGCGGTCACGATAATAAATAAATTTACGATGTTCACTCGGGTTATTCATATCGAGAATCCACGGCAAAGCACTGAGCGGCGTTTGAAACATTGAAAGTCCGTGCAAAACCCGTTGCAGAATTGGTAGATAAAGGCCTCCGAATCATTTAGTTGAACCCGCCATCAGAAACCTTGCACTGATTTCAGAACAGTTTCGACTCAATCATGACCTCATGATGTTTAGGTAGCCTAATGCACAACATGGAAAATATGGCGCCAGTTGCCATGCAATTCCAAGTTTGGTGTTGCATAACAGCTTTCCTCCACACACTTCAACCTGAATGGAGTGCTAATCATCGACATGGGCCTTCTAAGTACTTTTATAGCTAACTAAATAGAGCAATAAATGCCTAAATGCTGGGAGCTAGAATGCCGATTGACAGCTCATTTCAAAACAGATAATGAGGCTTCTGCAACGCCGAATTCACACCTGGATAATGTGAACTGCATCGTTCACACCGGAATTGGTTACATCGATCGTTTTACAAACGTGTTTGACCATAACCACAACAATTCAATCAGCTCCAGTCCAGGCATGGCAATTTTGGGCTCCAACTTTGAACCTGCGTCCATGTTGACACGGCAACGTGTTGTGTATAATAGCCTAGATTTGACCCCTCTTTATCATCAGTCGACGTGATTTCCACGCAGGTGGAAGCCTTCAGGCAAGGCAAAGTGCGTTGTCGAGGCTGACCAATGAAATGTAATCAGCAAGGTGGTCATGACAGCAGAATGTAACACCCGTTCTCGTCGTGTGCTCTTATTGATTAGTAAAGTGGTCTTAATGTTGAGCAATATATTACGTTACGATGCCTCGCTGGGATTCTAATCGCAAATTTACGGTGTAGATAAACAGGAAGACGCACTTCAAATTACTGCCATGTTCAGGGTCGTGGAAAACCGACCTCTCCTTTCACCAAATACAATGCGAATCGTGACTGAAATAACCGCGGGGATTCGGTGTGCACCGTAGGCCCACGTATTGCTTTGCATAATGTCATAGCTGTTTTTAACTTATAGCTTCCCATCTCCAGCGACGGTAGCCGTGGTTAGCCGTCAGCTGTGAATCAATCTATGCTCTATGCCTAATTGTGGCATTAACTACCAACTGTATCACTGCTATAATGACTGGCTTCTTCAGCTAACAATGGATAAGCATATAGAACTGTGAGTCGTCTGGCAGAAGAATCGTTTTCATTTGATCACGAGCTTGTTGCACGTGCAAGACATCTACTTAACAATTCCACGAGACAAATTACATTATGGGCCTGGGCATGTAAAGGGAGATTCCGATACTGTATGCACCAGCAGACAATCTCCAGGCATTGCGGGGGAATATAACCTAGTTGTCCAACACGGCGCAGAGACATACGGAAATAAAAACAAATTGTCCAACACTGCACAGACGATGTACCAACCATGACAGAATCCCGCTTTCCACATGGGCGCGCACTGTGTGAGCATTGCCTGCAGCCTGCAGAGCTGTGTACACAGTCACACACACACACGCACACACACACACACACACACACACACGTAAGGTTTAATCCGCCCCAGAAACCCAAAGCAAAATAAAATATATGATATGGCTACCAGGACCGCGGGGGGAAATAAGATGATGCGTTTACCTCGGTGTCGTATATCTTGGTGATGAGTGAAAACTTGTAATTCCGTGACTCCCGTATGTGCTGGATGGCCAGTTGGACAGCGGGCTCGATGCCTTGACTAATGCTACTCATCAGGGCGGACTCGTTCATCGGCATGAGCACCATAATGGGCAACTTGTCGTCTTTGCTCGAGAACCAGCTGTTGTCCTGACCCTGACTCGTATAGTCATTGCAGACCTTCGTCAGCGCAGGTTGAAACACCAAAATGGACAGAAGCAGGCATCCCGATAGAGGCGTCATCTCCCATCCGCGGTCCCTTCGGGACGGGGCCATGCTACCGTGCTGGACGACCAAATCGGACCCCACCGAGCTCTCACTGCACGGTCATTGCGAATTTGGAGTCTCCGGGGGTGGTCAGACGATCCACCCGAGAAGGAAAGAGAGAAACCTATCAAGACCGTACGAACTGTAAAACCGCAAGCGTAGCCTACCTCGACCCGACTGTATCACAGCGGATTTCAAAACAAATGTATTGTCGACGACAGGTTTTCTTTAAGATTATTCCAAGGTACCGTTTTATGTTGCAAGATGTATGGAAGAAAACGAGACGCGTTCTGTAGCAGAAGGTGTTATACCCTCGTCACAACCATTCCGCGTTAAAATCTCTCCAATTCAAAACCTCTCCTCACCTTGCGGAACCAGCGCGAACATGGCACAAGCAAATCACAATTCACAGTCTGAAGGATGCTCAAAAAGATCCAATAAGACAACTTCAAGACGACAGAGGACGACCAGATCCAGTTACTCTCGTTGACAGTAGTTATGGATACAAATTCACCTCCGGAGGATTTTCCCGAGTCTAGAGACAGCAGAGCAGCTTATAGAGCATCCGTGCCAGCGCAGTAGCCTACAATATGTTGTATAGGTTATGCAGGGCAAATAGGCGAAATACGCAAATTCTGATGAAGAAAGCTTGAACAGAAAATCTTCAAAGCAATCTTGATTACACCTTGTCCTGAGCGCGCGAGATCCGATGCGTCGCGTTCCTGACAGTCCGCGCGACGGTGTTGTGTGCTCGACGCCGACGATTCTGCGGCTGCCTGAGTGCCACGGAAAAAGCCTTCACTTATTAAGCGTTGTAGCTGCTCCGAGCGCGCCCGAGTTGGAGCAGTGAAAGAGATGTGGAAAAAGGCAGAGAGAGAGAGAGAGAGAGAGAGAGGTGGAGGGGGAGGAGGAATCGGAGGAAGGATGGATGGTTGGTGCAATCTCTTGTGCAAGCATCAGCCGCCTGACAGGCAAAGGTGATTTATTAGGCTATGGTCTTTAGCAGACAGAGCGGGTTTCAAACGTGCACGAGGGGTTGTGAAGTGTTGCCTGCTGTGTCAAGCAATGTCTTAATGAGCTAGCATACATATTAAAACAATTAACTTCACCAATCCAGACATTAAAAAAACAATAGACTACCATACAATAGTGGCAAGAATTGTTGGATTCCTTTGCAGAAGCACTTTCATGAGTTCAACTATATATGAAATGACAAATATTATATTGTTTATTGATATAAACTGCATTTTAGAGAATCCATCGAATGTGTTTTCTGGATCTATGTGTCAGTATGCAAAGGGAGTATTTTATCCATGTTTAACACTGCCGCCTAATATTATCAATGGGTTTCTTCCCTCATTCCTTCCTATCATTAGTAATTATGCATATTAGATGTTGACATGTCATGCTCGTTGAATTAAAAACATATACAGAATGTGATTAGTTATATATCAATATATGTTGTATTTGTCTTTAAGGTACACTGAGAAGTCAGTTTAGCCCGTTTTAGAGCGATAGGTCATGATGCAAAAGCGCTCTCCGAGGTTCTGAACACAGGCGCTCCGCGCGATGCTCTCCATGGTCCTGTAATCTAACTGGGTAAGGGGTTCTGCACAAGGGGGGATACCTTAAGTACATTTCTGTTTCTGTAGAAATCCTTTAAATCCATCTTCAGTATTGCTGGTGAGTTGCCCAGAGTATTCTACATTCCAAACCACAAACTGCTCAAGCAAAACGGCATTTTGGGAAGCGGGTGTCTTGTGCATTGAACCAAAAGAAATGCTATTATTTACATAGTTTGCTGTATACCTCATGATGTGAAATCCACCACACCAGCACCTACTTTTTTATTTCACAGACATGGAAGTCTTTCCTAAAGTGTTGTTTTTGATTAGTTGCCTGTGAGCTATGACAGATGTGTATCAAAATGGTTGCTTTCTGTTTTTTCTGGCTTTTTCTCAGAGCTGGACTGCAAAGTGTGTCCCTGCTGCAAATCCAGGGTTAGTGAGATGGATGGTCAGTGAGCGTTGCCTGGTCCCTTAATGCACTAGCGACACCTTGTTGCGGTTTGGGATCCTACAAGCTGACTAAGGTCATTAGTCAGAGGAGGGTTCTCCTTCGGAGCACGTTGGTCCCGCTGGCTTCTTGGTCAAGCAAGGTAATGTGGTAAAAAGGAGAATGCTTTCCAGGCATGTTTTGTCCCAATCTTTGATCCTCTCAAACCTTCTGGGAGTTGCGGAGATAAGGTCATATCTACTAATTGGATGTAGCTCAACAAGAGAGGATCGTTAGTACACCTGGCAATAATGAAATTGGGGAGAGAAGGGGACGAAAGTATAGAACATTTGTTTTGGAAGTGACATTGCTACACACCATGGCAATATCTCCATGCTGTTTGTTCACAGCTGACAGGCAGAAAGACATCTAGAACCATCAGCGTTAATAAGTGTGCCCTGAACACTAGTGGGTAAGCTAACTGGGGAGGAAGTGGGGTCGTAGTTCACATGGTCTATGCGAGTTGGTGGTTTGTCTGAGGGCCCAGTGTGCGAGGAAGGTAAAGTTTATGCCAGCTGTGAAATGTGTTAGCCCCGTCTTAGAAAACCACATGGAAGGCTACCTATAAACAACAGTGCATTCAAGAAGGTCTGATGAAATGTAACACCGTGATCAAACAGTTCAAATCAGAGAATGAAGGAAATGATATTTCACCGTCAGAATGGTTAGCATTAACGACTGTGGTGTTGTTTTAGTCTTCCAGTCCAGGAGCCCAACAGTATTCTAAGACATTATATTCAGCATAGTTATGTAAAATACCGTGATCATTATCTGGTCTTGCAGGCATTGATTCTGCCTTGATGTAACTGTATTTAATGAGCGCTATTTGCCAGACTAGCTTGTTCTCTGGAGCGGCGTAAACACATGCACCATTACAAAGCGTTCAGTTAGGGCATGCTAATAAAACCACACGTTTCACCTCTTCACCTTCTTTAAATGAATGAGCAGGTAAAAAATATCACACTATAGACAGTGCAATTTATGTGATTTAATTAGCCTGATCTGTTGAGCCTGAGCTGTGTAACAATGTGTTACGTAAACTTGACAATACTGATGCAGGTGTGTCTTACTTACTGAACCAGACAATTTGCTCTGTGCAATATTTGTGTCAGCTCACTGAACTAAAGCCTGTATTTTGTAATCGACACAAGCTTATTCATCATGAATATTGGTGGATGAACACCCTCTGCTGGCATATTTTCCATATCTCATTGTCGAAATATGCAGGTTCCATCTTGATAAACATGTATGGTGACCTTTTCGGGCAACCCCATTAGAACACCTATCTTCTTTCAATGCAATGTAGCCTATTGCTCTGCCAAAGCTACAAATAACAGCCCCCTTCTGAATTATGGACAGAATTACAGTAGGCCTATACTCCAGAATTACAGTACCATCCTGAATTAAATTCAGAATTACAGTACTCTCCAGAATTAATCAGAATTACAGTACTCTCCAGAATAATTTAACCCCTTAATTATCACGAGGAAGGTTATGAAAATGTATGTTATTGTTGTTAATCAGCTTACACTCAACAACTGAGAGAATTCTGACCTTTAAATGAGGTAAAATATGAAGGTGATAGACGTGTCAAATGCTTCCTCAAGACAAGGAAGGTCAGAAAAGAAAGAAATGGAAAGAGATTGAGATATTTACCTTTAAAAACATCTGAACATAACCCTCCCTAGCATCAAAGCAAAAAGTAGGTAGTTTAAATCCGCTGAAGCTGTGATGAATTTATCTGGAATAGCATGCACATTAATTTGAACCCCATGCACAGTGAAGGTTTCACAGGTGGACAAGTGCAGAATTGGTTGAATCTCCGAATCACCCCGCGGGTAGGCAGGGATGCCTTAAGGCCCTTCTGCGGTAAGGCCCTGACTGTGGCCCCCAGGCACATAGAGATGCCTAGGGGCCCCCAGCCAAGACCCAACAGTCCCCAAAATTTAACAAGCTATTTGGATGACGTGCCAGAAGAAATTAGCTCTTCTCATCAAGACATAACTTCAGCGCCTGGTGTTTGTTAAAAATCCCTGGAAATGTGTGTTTGGTTTTATGGTCATGAGACAAAAATAGAATGTTTTGGCCGCAAAGAACCAAGGTGGGTTTGGCATACAAAAAGAAAAGAATATGTGGATATGCGAGGTTGGGGGATGTTTTGTTTCCATAAGTTCTGCACACCCTGTTAGGATACATGGAATCATTGAGTCTTTTAAGGACCAGGAGAGTTTAGAGAAAAATCTGTCTGCCCCTGCGTGGACACTCAAACTGTGGTGTATGGATCATCCAGCAGGACAATGGTCCAAAGCCTACATCCAAATCCAGACAAAAGTGGCTCACTGACCACAGAATCAAGCTTTTGCAAATTCCATCCTAGTCCCCTTAGCTAAACCCATTGAAAACCTGTGGGCTGTGCTAAACAGGAGTGTTTCCATGCAAGGACCAACGACTGAAAGATCTGGAGATACTCTACATGGACAAATGGTCTTAGATCCAGTATTGTGTTATTCCACCTCATTAAAACCTACAATTAAAAACAAATTCAAAGGAACAATCCGACTTCAGTTAAAGATTATATTTCTGTGATGTTTTTATTTCAATGTTTTCACCAAGGGGTCCATTAATTCGGGAGGACACAATGCATCACCCTGTTCCCTTTGTGCAGTATGTCAGAGGGCACCGTATAGTATTTGGAACACACACGTGATATCATCTCCATCAATATTTGTTTAACGTAAAGGAGTTATGGTCGGTGTGGTGAGGTTTACCACAGATCTACATGGCTTTACCAAGTACTGATCATTTAATCAAGTGAAAAGTAGGTACACCCCTTGGAAAGTCTGTTTTGTTAAATATTCGAACACATGAAATCTGTGCTAAATTCCAGCCACATTAATTGATAAAACTTACCCAATATTAAAATGACACAAATAGAAGAAGTTAGTAAACCCCTAGCTTTGCCATCACATAACTACATCTAGAATCAGGCACACCAAAGGGTAAAAACATTTTTTTTATAATTTGAAAATAAACAGGGAGGGTCCTGCAGGTTTTAAAATCAGTCTGGTCCGGTCTTAACCATATGGTGGAGACACATCCTACCATGATCAAAAGACTTATCAGAGGGCCTCAAAGAACGATTATTGATGCCCATGAGTCTGGGAGTGTTGACAAAGCCGTTCAAAGTCGCTCTTCAAAGACCATCATTATACTGTCAGAAAATCTACAAATTGAAAAAGGTCCAGACCATTGGCAATGAATGATGCGCATAGATCATCCCACCAAATTCAGCCCAAGAGCTGACCAAAAGACACTGGTAGAAGTTAGACAAGGTAACATTTAGGGATCTATAGGTCGGCACACTCAATGTTGAACTTCATTAGTGAACTGTCAAAAATACTGCACAAATCTACATGGGGGCTCAGAAACGAACATACCTGTCCTCTTAAAATAATTTTAAGACACAATTGACAAAGGTGTTTTTTTTATGCCAAATGCTGTGTTTGGTGATAATGAACCAATGTCTTAAAACAGAAGAACCTGATATCAATAGGAGAACATTATGGTTTGGGCCAAGTGACATTTTCATTATTGGATCAAAAATGATTTCAATATTGTACCAGAGAAATAACGAGGAAACTGAGGCCATGACTCAATGTAAGCTGAACAAGAAGTTATTTCAACAAAACAGGGCGAGACCAGTTATCATAACTAGAGGCGGTAATTATATTTTTTGCACTCCGAAAAATATTTCTGTTGTTTTTTCATGAATAAATGATTGCAAAGTGATCTTTCTGTGTCATTTGTTAAATTATCTGTCCATAGTGTTGAAGTGTAGATTATAGATCTGTATGTCCAAACAAAAAAAAACTTCCAGTTGGTGTACACACATTTTCACATGAACGTATCTATTTTTTTGTGCATTTTCTTTTACCTTTACTCATGCCGAACACCCAGGACTCATGTTCCATAACCTGCACTTGTTAACACATTTTCCAATCTGAAAGGTGACATTTAAGCAGATTACATCATACTCCAGAGGACCAACCTGTCCTCATAGTTTTGATGCTGGAACCACATGTGTTATAGTCAGGTCCTGACCTGCTCTCAACAGACTAATGAAACAGGGCCCTAATGTGAAGTGTTGCAAACAGAGCTCCTGGAGAGACCCCGTCTCTGTTCCTGATGTTCTCCTCCTTTCATCAGCCAAGTCTGTGACTCCCAAATTGCGCCCTATTCATCATTTAGTGCTCTACCACCAGGGCCTGTTTAAGTAGTGCAAGTAAAAATAGGGCGCAATTTAAGACAAAGCTGTGTCTGGTTTAGAAACCAGGTGTTTTCCCTACCCCTAATCAATCACAAGTGTCAGGACCTGTTAAGGATGAGATAAAGAAATGAATAGATAAAGACACCACTGTGTTCAAGGGCAGGAGTTTGCCGACAGTCTGCATTGATTTCTGTCGGTATTGTGTCTTTTTTGACAGCTTTAGGAGCCTCGTGCTTAACTGGTATTGTCATTCATTGCTGTTCATTATGATGCATTCATTGGGATCAAGTGTTGAAAAGGGATGAGTATTAGAAACCACCTGCATACTGCACTTAAATGTCTTCTGTGGAATGGTTCATAGCCGTTCGGACCAGGAAAAAGTCTTCTCTCTGCAGCCGGTAACGGTTTAAACCAGGAGAAACCCTCCCACCAGTGTCTGACTCAGTAATGCCAGATTTCATTTTCTGTTCTGTGGTATCCAGATGAAGAACTGGGTCAGGATGATTTTAGTGCCGTCTGTTAATTCCACGATAAGACACCTTACTCCCTGTTCCAAATGCAGAGGAGAAAGAGGGAGAATGAGAGGGTAAACATCAGCTAGGGTGAACATTTACAAATATTGGACTTATACAGTAATAATATGAAAATACAACGAAATGGGAGTGACAGATGAAATGTGTAAATACCAATGGGTCAATAGCAATGCGAAGCGTTGTTTTAGACAGCCTCTTCCAGTGTAGCCTGTCTTCACGTTCATATTAATACTGTTGAGTATTGCTCCAAATTTATCAACAGCCAAGAGTCATGTTTTATTTACGCTGCACATCTGTGTAAGTATAAAACTAAAATTTCATTAGGTTGTAGTGACACTACTAAACATGTCATTATTATTATTATTTCTTTACGCCATTTTGATTTTGGGGGTGAAGTTGATTTAATTCTCCCTCAGTGAATGGCCAAAAACAAATCACTAAACATTCACAGTGTTACTTGCAAATCAGACAACAATGGCAAGAGACAATATCATGGGTACAGCCACAACCTCAGTACATGTATGTTGATGCCGTGTCAGAAAGACAGGAAAGCAGTCATAGATGAAGTTGAGGCGATTAGACTCGGTTATCATCTTCATTTAAGTGAATTTTGCTGTTCCCCAACTGCGGGCTAACAGACCGCGGCCTGTCCTGCACAATATCTTATGCTGAGGCTATAGGAGTGAGACTCCAGTCAATGGGAGGACACTCACATAAATTAGAAAGAGACAAAACCTGAAGGGGTCGTTTTATGCAGGCACACTCATGGGTAAAGATACAACCTTCTCCACACAGCCAGACTGCCAGCGACCTCCAACACAGAGCACCTGTGATATCCGTTGGTTAATAGCAAGTCCACTAGCTGTCCACCTGTGAAAGCGTGGTCGAGACTCTCGAATATCAGCTCTGCAAGCACTAATAACCGACCCCGTTCAGGCACAATGTGAGAGTCTGATGTTTATTAAGCAGCTTGCTGGCGTAGGTATGATCCGCGGGGACTACCTTTCCCACCTGATTGGCTGTCACCTGGATATGTCCGGCACCAGGACAGTACGTTGCGTACACACTCGGGCTGTCACATCCTTATTTAATGGAGATTAATGGGATGGCCTGAGGACACCCCTCACCGCCACTCTGACAACACACCGACAGACACACACTGAATGTTAAATGTCAGGTATTCCAAACGCCGTGGATGAGTTGTGTTTATTTTTATATTTTAGATGGGCGCAGTTCACGTTCAGTCGCCTGGCTCTCTCTCTCCACTGCGCGGACACTCGGTTTGAGGATCTGCTGATTACTGAAATGCCTGACAGTTAATCACCTTCCCTTTCATTATTTTCATTGAATGGTATTCTGTCGTACTAAATCATATTGTTTCTGACACAAAATGCACACAGTAGAGCTTGGATTTAGATAACAATGGAGGGACGAAAAAAACAAAAAATGTCAGGCCTTTATTGGAGAATGCATTCAGACAAGGGTGTGTGGGAGATAAAAAGGCAAGAAAGACAGAATATCCTATTTTACTCAAGTTAACTGTTACATTATTGCCTATATAGGATGGCATGTTCTGAATTGCCAAGCTTCAGAGTCACGGATGTTTTGAACTGCCCAGTCCTTACATTCAAACGTGCTTTTAGCTGAGGTATATTTAGGTAGGACTAATTGAACCTAGCTTGTTGTCCCTTAGGAAGGTTAAAAAAGATACAGTGTATCACACCTCAGTTTCAAGAGATTATATATATTGTAATAAGTCCCAAATTCTTGTTACTGTTCAATAAAATCATTTTTTTAATCTGAAAATATGGTTTAACGGTGCAGTACCTGTCAAAGTTTAGACACAGTATCTTTGACTTGTACTGTGTACCTGAAACATTTTTGGAGGTTTTCTTATACTTAAGCTTAAATTTGACAGAAAATACTTAAAAATGTGGACATTTGAATCCATCCCGCTGCTCTTTTAGCAGAACTTTCTCGTCAGTCTTTCACCCATTAAACCAGAAAGTCAGATGTTTATGAAAAACACAACAAAATCAGAAACAAGTCTAGCAGTTTGACTACATTCTGAACACACTGCAAATAATAAGAAGGAAGCTAACTGAACTCATATTGGAAGTACATGAAAGCATACATAGCTCATTATTTCATACAAATCTGGACAAACTGGGCAGCTGCTTAAACATAAAAGAAATCACATACAAAACAAGAAATTAGTGACATTGACCCAGAAAGATACTCAGGGCATAAATTCCATCCATTAGTAACTTCTTTCGGTTGGGTATAAGTGAGTGGGCAGAGTGTGGAGAGATTTGGGCTGGCAGAGCTGAGAATATTTCCAGTCATTTCTGCTGGTGATATGCTGTCGTTTTCATAGGTGGGAGAAATGTGATAAAAACGAATTTAGGTGTAAAAAATTTATATTAAATGTAATTTTCAAGCTTGCTTTTCATCATAACTATTCATAAAAATAAGCATTTTGCAAAGGGGTCAGACTGACCGGACCAGCCAAAGACTCAACCTTCTTTTCTCTCTAGTTGCTGCTTTCTGCTTTCTCCCAAGAAACACTGATCAAAGAAATGTCTAGGTATCAATAAGATGTATACTTTTTCATAATGCTACAATATCAAATAAGGTAGAGAATTTGGACATAATACACTTCATATTATTTAATTCAGTCAAATATCTTACATATTACTGTAATACTATTATCAGAATACCACACACTGCAGTAGAATATTACTGTAATACTATTATTAGAATACCACACCTTGCAGTAGAATATTACTGGAATACTACTATTTGAGTACCACACAATGCAGTAGTATATTACTGTAATACTACTACTAGAATACCATACAGTGCAGTTGTCAATTATGGCAATACCACTACTGGAATACCACACACTGCAGTAGTACATTACTGTAACACTATTACCAGGATACCGCATAGAAAAGTAGTTGTGTGACTGTTTCACCGCTGTCATTTCATTATGAATCAACGGGTCAACCATTCCTCTTGGTCTGGACACGCCCATGCTGCACTTTGAGGCGGAGGAGATGTTTGAATAATTGTTTTCCGAATCAGGAGTCACAGTCCCAGGAATCCCATGCATACCAAGAAGTCCTCGGAGTGATTCTGACTGCAGCGCTTTGCAGGCGTCGCAGGGAAAATGCATGTTTTATGAGCTCTGGAACATGAAAACACTGCAGATTGCCCCCGTATCCTTCCAAAGACAGGAGAGGGAAGAACGCATCGAGTTGCCCTCAGAGTAGCAGAGTAGCACAAAAAGAAGAACAGCATCATGTTGAAAAGGTTTTTGTTATCAACCACACTTTATTTCCTTTATTAAGAGATGTCAGTGTGTACCGTAATAAACCCCTAAAGATGAGTCATCTTGTTGTAGAGACGGCTGGGAAACGGCAACAGATACATTACACAGTATATACCAGCCAGACAAACAATAACAGTGCAATCTATACAACGGAAATGGAGATGAATGGATGCAGAAATGCCACTAGTGAAACAGGCTGTGTACTTTACTGGAAACGGGTGTGTTTACTGCTGTTTCACATCCAGATGACTGATTTCAAGCTATGGGCGGAAATTCTTGAGGGACAGAATTTTAGTCTCAGACAATTTTTTTATAATAACATTGTAGTTGTGAAAGTTGTGTCATATCTTCACTGGGGGTTTTCAGGGTTTACTGGTTCAGGTATCAGATGGAGAGGACTGAAACAGGTGTAAATAGTGAGAAGGCTTATGGTGCCCTTCAGACAATCCAGCATCCAGCATCTGGAATCAAAGTTAAAGTCCTGCGAAACTGACCCTATTTTTCTAACTTTTATTTTATAACATCTAAGACATTGGGCCCAGGCATTGTCGATCGGAAAAGGGACTATTGAACATGAATGTGTGATTCATATAGTTCCATATCCTGGAAAAAATGTAACGCATAACGATGTCAAGTTATACAGGAAACGCTTCCTACTATGGCAATATGGTCCAACATGGTGTAGAAACAGCAGCACATTCCCTAAACCCAACATAAACCATCCCCAGCCAGGCTAATGTTACTTCTGTTTACCCATCTTATCTCTGGTCAAAGGTTATGACCAGATCACTCAGGATATGATAATGGCCAAAAAAATAGGTCACAGTCTTTGCTTTTGGCTGTACGCTGCTTTATTAGATTTCGAATTCACGTTACACAGTGTAACGCTTTACCTATGCTATGCACGCTGGTATCTTGGCAGAGTGAAAAGTAGGAAGCTTTTCTTCATTTATCGGTGATGAAGGTAACATTTACTGTGTGGCTGCTGTTGTTGGTCTTTGTCACACAGCTCGGCCTGTCAACACAGACTGTTCCACAAGTTATGTGTATGTGCGTGTATGTGGGTGTGTGTGTGTGTGTGTGTGTGTGTGTATGCGTGTGTGTGTGCCTGCCAGGATTTCTTGGTCCGTGTGTGTGTGTGCGTGTGTATGTGTGTGTGCGTGAGTGCGTGCGTGCTTGTGTAAACAGGAAATGATTTCCTCTGGCAGGCAAGGCTGATAAAAGGAGTGAAGCTGTGGTTCCCTACAACACATTCCCATCTCGAAGGGGCCAAAGATCTCGGGTTTTCATCTTATCCTTCCTCCCAGAGACAGTCAGTCAACAGGTACAACCAAGCACCAGAGTTCTGTCAGGCATCAGGACGGCTTTTGGGCGGCCCTGCGTTAGAGATGGTGGGGTTACAGGACAGCGGGACGTCCATGTGTCAGCTCTGGTTCACCAGTCGGATGTCACTGAATCCGCACATCTTAATTAGAGGCTAGTGTTCTGAGAAACTGTGGGAACACTGTGGAAGACAAGGGGGAGTGGCAGAGAAGAGCTGTCCTCTCACATTAGCCCTGGAAATATTATTAGAGGATGTCAGTATAATTAGTGGATTGTGATCACGTATAAAACACACAAAAAGTAGACATACACACACAGACACACACAGATTTAGTCACACACACACACACAACCACAGAGAGAAAACAGGAGGCGTCACCGTCAGTATCGACTCCAATCATTTCTCTGGCACATCTGATGCCACGCCACTAAAATGAGGTCAACCGTTTTTTTCCCAAATCCATCAACATCCTCAAGGTTCCCGAAGTGTTTAAGAGTCAAGTCTCCTTCCTCAACCACACAACATCCACGGAACCTGATGTGGATCATCACCAGGTTTTTCTTCTCTCCACATTGTGTCCCAAATGGAACCCTGTTTTGCATGTAGCGCACTAGCTCCGGGCCGTAGTTTAAATAAGTTAGGAAACAGGATCCCATTCAGGGTGCAAAACCACACTAACAATGTGCTGACGACGGCCGTGGCCCAAAGTACTGCAACCCGGCCAGGGTGGTCCACTTCTCTTAGCCTGCAGCCGTTTAGCCTCGTGAACAGGACTGTTCATTAGAATATGATGTGTGGGGTCCGACCCAGCCACCATGCTCTCCCAGAACCATTCATCTCGGTGTGGGGAGACACTGGAGAACAGCCGAATTCACTGGAGAATATGAATGAAGTCCTTAGGACCAAGCGTGAATCCGCTAGTCTGGCTCTTCCAGTGTCCTGCTTGTTCAGTTGCCATGACGTCACACTGGCGCATGTTCCTGGGTCGCTATCTATTCATGGCGTATCCAAGGATACGTTTTAGAAGGCAACCTTTGGACTACAGTGCTCTCTACCTGTTCTGGTCTGAGGAACTACACTACATCCTGTAGAAGATCGGATCCTAACCTCATGCCCTCCTGGTTTGACTATTCAGTGGGTGCCTTGGGCAGCTCGGCCACTTTGTTTTTGAGTGAGTTGTATTAAAAGTGTCAGATCAAAGGGACTTATGCCATTTGTTCCAGTCAATAGTGGTGAAGAACTGCACTGAACTCAGGCCAAATAAAAAGGACCCCTGTGAGACCTCTACCAGGCCCTTCTATTCTACTGGAATAGAAGGGCCACAGCTACAAATCAAGCCGTCAGTAATTGCGCGCGCACGCACATATGCGCAAACTCTATCAGAATCTGCTTAATTCCCCGTCACCATTTCAACAGTATACTTCATACCTGCAATCGTAGAAAACAATCTGACCATCATTCCCAGGTCCTTTCTGCCAGGAACGCCATCGCCCTCCATTGACAAAACTTCGGCCCCGGCAGTGATTTTCCTCCCCCAAGTCATCCAAGTCCCAAACAGCACCCTACTGAGCGCCCCGCTTTGGACGATCAGCCATTTGCTAGGTTATAGGATGCCGTTTGGGACACGCCCCCTATCTCCCTCCCCTTATGAGAGCCATCCATCCAGACAGCCAGCCAGCCTAGCAGGGAGGAAAGAGATCCTGCCGGACAGCACACGTGCCTCACTGATCTCCCTTTCAGAGGGGGACTGGCACCCCGGGACCTCGGTCCAGCACCATTAATTATGGAGGAAACCCAATCCATCTGAGACAAATAAGAGTTTGCGCCTGAAAGGTTAAGAGCCAGTCAATGATTTATATGAGTGTGTGTGTGTGTGTGTGTGTGTGTGTGTGTGTGTGTGTGTGTGTGTGTGCGTGTGTGTTTTTGTGTATGTGGTGGAGTCTGACGGGCCCATGGAAAGCGATGTGAAGTGAGAAAGAGAGGGAGGGAGAAAGAATGAGAAAGGGAAGGAGGGGGAGATACAGGGTGAGAGAGAGAGAGGATAGCAGCAGAGAGCGAGAAGGCGAGTGAACGACGGACAGAGAAGGTTAGCGAGAGGGAGACAGAGAGTGATAGAGAAAGACAGTGAGTAAGACGGAGAGGAAGACAGAGTGATAGAGAAAAAGAGCGGCTGTGACAGACAGGGAGACGATACTGATAGAGAGGGAGAGGGTGAGACAGGCAGTGATAGAGAGGGAGAAGGTGAGACAGGCAGTGATAGAGAGGGAGAAGGTGAGACAGGCAGTGATAGAGAGGGAGAAGGTGAGACAGGCAGTGATAGAGAGGGAGAAGGTGAGACAGGAACAGGGAGAGGGGGAGACAGGAACAGGGAAATGCCATGAACCTCCCAGTGTTTCTCATTCTAGTTTTTTTCCTGCCCATCCTGGACTAGACTAATGGTGGATTTAAATGTTCTCTTCCACTCAAGGCGATCAGCTGCATCGATCTCAGATGGGATGGCTTAGAGATGCTGTCTTCTAGATGGGAGGCCTAACGAGCTTCCTCTCACCCGGACGTCTGTCTGAGGAGTCGGGAGTCTCGTTCGCATGCACTCGCGCAGTGTCCCAAATGGCATCCTTCACTGCCATGCAGCCCTGGTGAAAAGCAGAGCACTATGGAGGTAATACCGTTTCCTATCCACCCATCGATGACCCCAATGCGTTCATAATGTAACCCCCCCCCCCAACAGCAAGATGACTACCGTTGCATAACACCCCAAGACTCGCGTTAGCATCCCTAGGCACAATGCCTGGGCTTCAGATGTGCGGGCTAACAACGTTTTCCATTGATCACCGCTAACCAAGGTTCAGAGTGGTCAACCTAACATACACACCAAGGGCCTAGTTGACCCCTGGGGTCACCTAGATGTCGTAAAGCCACGCTGGGGGGCCAAGAAATATGGGTTTATATACAGCATTAGCCCATATGGATCTACATTAGGATTTTTACTCAGCGGCAGGATACCGACCGCTACACACAGTCTGCTGGCTATGACCGCCATAAAGCCTCGCCATGACACATACACACAAAGGCTCTTAGATACGCACATTCATGTATGACGTAAGAGTCACGTGACGAGAGCCCGGGGATGAGTCTATCATGTTCCATTAACAGAAACACTGTTTCTGCTCACGGGCTTGGGAAGAGAGCGCCACAGCGGTGGGCGAAAAGAAAAAAACTCACGTGGGAATTAAATTTTCAGCGGGCCGAAAAACGGGTGCCGCGAGACCACTCTAACGTAAGAACGGGGGAAATAATATTCAATACAATATTCATGGAGGCAATTGGCATAACGATCGGAGATCCACTAAATACGAATGTGAGAATCAGCTGTCCATTGATGTTTGATGGGTTGTTTTAGGATCCGTTACCAAGCAAGAAGCTATTAGGATGCGTTCTGCGTTCTGCGTTCTGTGGAGGCACCTGCCATGTGCCCCTAAAGCAGTGCTAACACAGTGGCCAATGAGGCCCCATCAAAACACTGCACTGTAACAACAATGTCAACATTACAGTCTCTTTTACAGAGGCAGCGATGAGACGGTCCACTGTTCTACACACACAGGGCCATAATGTGGCTAACACACACTCCCCAGTTCCCTCTGACTGGGTCAAATGATCAAGACACCTTTCCTTAGGAGACCCACAGCTAAGACACCTAACTGCCATTTTGTGGCATTGGTATGGGGATTTTTCACCCACTCTCTTCTACCGCTACCACTCTGTCGCTCTGTTTCTCTTTCCCATCTCTCTCTCTGTTTCATGTCTATCTCTCTCAGATACACACACACGCACACACTCAGGTACACACACAAACTCTCTGTGAGACTTATCAAGTTGGACAGACAGGTACAGGAAGAGTGATGGAGCAAGTGAAATCGTAAGAAGAAAAACTAAGCAGGAGAAAAACTTGTGGAGTGAAGCCACAATGGGATGACTCATTCTACAGTGTTGGTAAAAGAGAAATAGATGTGATGCAACAGAAAACAACACATTAGATCACATCTGTCTGGTGGTGTTGAAGAGGACCTGTCTGGCGAACAAAAGTCAGTTCACTAACAATGGAGCAGTTCATAATTCAATCCATTAAAGATGTTAATTCAGGCGAGGTGTTAGGAAAACTGGCGCAAGGAGCATCAATCTCCAGGTTGGTTAATTAATCTGTTCTCCTTAAAAAGAATGTCTTTGGAACACGATAATAGCTTTTCAGTCTGATGAAAGAAGAATATATAACAGCTGCCAGTTTCTCAAATATCCCAAGTAAAATGTTCTTCTAAGCTGGCTCTGCATGTATAATTTCCATAGCAATACCCACTGAGTGCTTCGAGCTTTGAAGTTTCTTTCGACACGGCATTACATCATGTGACATGATAACAAGTGACAGTTTACTTTGCATCGTGGGTACAGGAGTATTTTTAGAAGATAGATAGTGTTATATGGCAGGCTATAAATAAACCTCTTTGTGTGACAATGTTGAACATTCAACCGCTATCGCCTCATTTGGCGCCAAAATCAGTTTTACAGACGTTGGTTCATGTTGCTAGAAACGTTTTACTTCGGATGTTTCATTGAGCTATTAGCTTGAAATATAGTTACAGCCTGAACATTTGGCAAAAGGGCATCCGGATGATAAAACTGTCTGGCTTAGAGGACATTGGCAGGCACAGCCAGCAATATGCCACACTCTACCCAACCGCTGGTTCACCAGGCCGATGCTAAGCAAGGTAATCAACGTTAAAACGTGGTCCTGTCTGTGTGGTCACCAAACATCACTTGGCACCTGGTAAGAGATGAGATGTTAACCTCGGTGAGCTGGACACCATTCCAATCAGGCCCTTGTAACAACATGGCCACTTGACCAGCCCCAGCTGAAATTTGGTAATTGGGTCCAGCTCCAAACATATTTATTTATATTTATGTGATATTTAGTGTTGCTTTGGACTGACTCCGTTTTGTGAGGAAT
Source organism: Esox niger (assembly GCA_016801105.1). NCBI lineage: Eukaryota > Metazoa > Chordata > Actinopteri > Esociformes > Esocidae > Esox > Esox niger. The sequence continues at coordinate 10,624 of JACXGJ010001336.1, read as the reverse complement.
TATTAACACTCGAGTCAAAAGCACTCCACCTAGTAAAAGCCAGTCCTACCAGTCCTGATATTTTGGAAGTCTGTCAGTGTTCCTCAACTCCTTTTAAATATCCTGTGAACCAGCTGCCTTTCTGGCCCCGTGAATAAACCCAATCTGCAGGTAACCTAGGTTGGTCCAGTGGTCTAAGTCCCTGCCTCCAGTACACAAACACTGTGTCAAAGGGTTGGATTTCGGCACGCTGCTCTTTCAGTAAAAACTTGCAACAATCTTAACCCATAATCCTGTCACAAACAGCATGAGAATGTCTAGAGCACATTTATTATTTAAAATGATCTGCACAGTTCCATCAGACTCCCGGTCCTTCGCACACACTGTCGGGAACCCCTTGGGACCAGCACGCGTTACGTTCATGCAACTCGCAAGAGAACGGGTTGCTCCTCTGTCTTCACCGGGGTCGCCGTTAGGAAAAGTACAGAGAAGACGAGCACTTACCTTAATTGTGTCCCGTTAGCATTTCGCCACGTAATCCTCAAGGTTGGCCTGAAGCCCCCATGTCAAACCACCACACCACCCCCCACCCCCGCCCTCCATGCCCCGGGGTCATGTGCCCTGGGGTCATGTGCCCTGGGGTCATGCCACCTCGACAAGGCCACCACCCACAGGCAATTAGCGCTCCCTCGTCTCTGGCTGACTGTGTGAGCTTCCTGCATTGCTCCTGCCACCCCACTGCCATCTCACCTCAGCTGAGAATGTTCCGGAGGCCCCCCAGCGATGAGCCCTATCGATCACCACCCTCAGAAAAGGTCAACACCGTAGCGACTGGCTTGGTGCCGGCGCCCCCTGCCCATGCCAGCCTCATCAAAATCCACCACCTACTGCAGGAGGGAGCTGCTCTTTGTGTCCATCTGTGTCCCTCGCTGTCTCAGTTTCCCTAAATCGGTTTCCGTTTCCCGTGAATCTATGTTAGCCTCTCTACCCTTCTTCCTCTATCCTTCTCTCTCCCTCTGACAGGAAATGACCTCGGATATGGTCTGTGACCACGGGAACCCAGGGGATGTGTCTCCACAGTGCCACATGCTCCATTTCCCAGGATGCTGTGCAGGCTCAGATGCAGACTCAGTGCAACAGATTTTTCTAGGTGACCAGAGCGAGATGTGGGTAATCTGACCATGAAATATGATAGCGACGTTGCCTTTCAACGCCCAGTAAAAGGGAAGACATCATCCCCAGTGTATTGACACTGTTTTGGAAATGAGCATTAGAGCTCATAATCACGTAGATGGATGTTTGTAAATGGATAAATCTTTAAAGGAACATTAGCTGAAACCACTACACTCAGCTGCACGGGTTTGAGCTTGGTTGATTCCACAGTTGCTTGTCCTTGTTTAGATAAAAAGACTAGAATAATGAATTCTACAGTAAGCAAATACATTTCTTTTTTTTCAAATTCTATAAAATCTGAACAAGTTGATGTTGCTCAATTAAGCAACTCATACTCTTAATCAGAATGAGTAACAGATTGGACAAACTGGTCTGGGTCTGAGTGGGGTGGTTACATGCTCACAACGTGTGAGAAGAAAAATACCTGCACAGCTGAACTAAGCTGAGCAGTTATGGAATTTTAATTCACACAAGCGCAAAAACAGACCATTGATCTGCTCCTAAAAACTACCATCCAATTCTCCAAGGACAATTCGGCTTTACTCCTAGACTGAAAAATTCAAGGCCAAAAGTCTTACTCATTCAGCAAAAAAAAAACATTAATGTATTTATGCAGTCTCTGGTGACAGAGTGGGGTGATATTTAATCTCAGTCAGGCACTTGTAAACAGACAAGTTCATTCTTATTATCTCCACAGACTCCAGAGTCAAAATCCGGCTGGGCATTCCCATGTCCCTGCCTCTCCCACCTACAATAGTGGCCCTCTGCTCCAGACCCATCAGTCCACTCCTGCCCCCTCTGGCAAGGCCTGGCGCGGATCCATACCCGGGAGGGCTCAGCAGAACCTCGGCCACTCTGCTTGCTAGTGTCAGCTTGCAAAGCGTCCCTGTGATGTGATGTTGTGACTCCTTCAGGTTCTTTTAGAAGAGGTGGTCACTGGAGCCCTCCGTCCAGCTGAAGCCAATGAAGGTCTGCAGAGCGCCCAGGCTCGGGAAGAGCACACCTGCACAGGAGCTCTCTGTCAACCTGCTTCATGCGCTGAAAGCTGAAGTCCATGTGGGTGGTCCCATTTGGTGGATGTCCCTTTCCACAGGGATTGGATGGTGCGTTCTACGGGGGAGGCAGGGGGAGCGAGAGGGGACAGATTTCTGAGGCACGGGGGCCTCTGTTTTTCTCTCATCTAGGCTGGCAATAGAAAACAAAAAATGAGGGGGATTTTTCTCTGCTCGTTGAATGATGTTCAGTGCTCCTTGCTGGCCTTTGCAGAATTGAGTACTGCAATTAAGGTGTAGGCTAAACTCAATCCCATTAAAAAAAGATTTTGTGTGAAAAACATGCTTTTAGTTTTGTTTGTGTGTTTAGCTCAGTAAAATGGATCATTGGATTTATTAGATATAGAGTGAAATCCGGTTAGTGGGCCATGCCCTCTCATGAAGGTCTTGCTGAATTATCTGAAGGCCTCGCAATTCCAGCAGGACATTTACACATATCCCATAGTTTCAAAAAATGGGATGTTGCAGGAAGTGTGAAAAGGTAAGTAGATGAAGAAGTTGAAATAAAAACATAAGGCCAGTATAGAAAATGAAATATGAAGTGAAAAATTATTTACCTGCATCTCATCATCTACAGCTAAAAACGTCAGTCTTTGCTAGGAACGGTTTAGTTCGACCGAATTGGGTGCACTATTCGAAATGAAAAAAATTTCCTGCTAGTCCATTGGCTTATAGTGTCCATATGAGTTTGAAGATGTGAGAGATTTCAAAGTTTAATATTCTTGTTTTGAACACTCACATTTGTAAGAGGTGTGAATAAAATCGTGCGGCACTGCTTGTAACGCAAACAGAGTAATCTTATTTGAGCGTCTTCTAGTTATCTACCAGCAAAAAAATGCTAATCTACTACATAGGCTTGTCACTGTGTCATCTACACTGAGAGTCAAACATGCTCATTTGACAGGCTCTGCCATGTCCATTCGTTTTTTGGGTAAAAGAGCAGCCTCCTCCCAAGTTTGCCCAATAGGTGGGATATGTGCTCTGACTGTTCTTGTCTTTTTATCACCATGGAGATGCTTCGCAGAATAAATTCCATGGGTAATCGACGTCACATGGTGCCTTCTACACGGAGAACATGAATGCGAGAAGATGTGAACTGTAGTGAAAGAAAACCTATTTTCATCTCTAAATAATCTCCCGTGGGCGGTTTCGGCATAAACCAAATTACGTGAGATCTTAGCTACTTCATTGTTTCAGAGGGAATCTGTGAGTGACAGAATAAAGCTCCCATAGCTTTCATTACATATATCCTGAGTACAACACATAGAAAAGAAACATACATTATAGTTGCATATTCATTTATTCAAATCTTTGGCAGAAATAAACAAAAAAAACTATAGGCCTCTAGACAACCCTAGAACAACAGCTGAACACGAAGGCTACATTCTCCAACCAACTCCGTTTCAGTAAATCGACATGGTAATTTCCGTGTTCTGCAGCCACACGTGGATCATGGCATTCTTCTCGTCTCGGGTGCCATCCCTTCTGTCATAGTCCAAGGGCCGGGCTTCCGAGGCGGACATCGAGCTCGAGATCTTAGGGCGGTTCTCCGGTGCCTGGGCCGCCGAGCTCCGGCTAGTCGACGCGGCAACGGACCGGCGCTCTCGCATGCTCTTCAGCCTCCGGTAAAACAGCTCGCAGCTGAATCCCTCCCTCCAGCCGTTGTCGACGTGAGCCAGCAGAGCCCCCATATCGTCGTAGTAACGAAGGCAACCAGAGCATCTGTACTTCATCTGCCCGCCGACGAGTTCCGCGGTCGTGATCGTGCTAATGAAGACCTGGTCTGCCTCACTGCGTGGCAAACCCCGGAGGCCGGTGATCTGGGGTCTGAGTAGATTCCGCTGCGACAGTGGGTCGGTGCGGGTCAAGTTGGACTCTGCGAGAGGGCTGGTGGTGGCAGATCTGAACAGGAGATCTGAGAGGCCGGGCTTTGGTCTGGGGGTGGTTGCCTCTACAGCCTTCCGTCCCACCTCCAGGCTGTCAGGGAAACTGATACAACCTGTAAAGACGGCAGGCAGTTATGACGTCCAAGGCTTCCTCTATTTGGCGAGGGGAAAAAAACAAGACCGCACAGCCACTGAAAGTCTAAATGGATTGTGTGCTGGAAGTGAGTAGAAAAGGTCACCCATTAGCTCCTCCAATAGAGGTCGGAAATGGGTTTGATGCACCACCAATTCACTAAGGTCATGACCTTCATCAGGCCAAAAAAATCGAATTGATAAATCCACTGAGTCTATTTTCATTTTACTCAGATTGATCACCAGTTCCACTTGTAATACACATATACATAATACTTGTAAATACTTGTACATTTTCTGCCATTTATTTGCATTTCTGGTTAGATGCTAAATGCATTTCGTTCAATGTCAATAGAGTTTAATCGAATCAGTTACCCTTCAGAAATGTCTTCATATCAGCAGTCCTATCATACCGCACGTTCACACCGTCCGCCTGCTCAACTCGCAAATCGCTCAATCTATAGCGAGCTGTCGCTCAGACGAACCTAGTTTGGATACTGCCCGCTTGGGAGGGGCGTCTTCCTAATTTATGCCAGCGTCTACCAGTATAGGGGAAATATCCGTCTCTGCAAATAATATAATGTATTTAGTATTTGTGTAACGCCACCTCTAAAAATGTATTGCAGCGATTCCAAGTCAATGACTTGTCAATGTTCAAATATCAATTTACTTGGTTTTACGTTATGCGTGTAAAGGTCTGGAACGGTCTTACTGGATAGCTTCTGTCCAGGTTATTTTCCGTCCAATCCCACGTATATGCAACCTCGTTCAGTTATTAACTGTCTATTTTTAATTTTCAGAATGGGGTGTGCTAAATTAGGATCGGAGTAACAACAATCAGGTCAGTGAAGCTCCCCAGGAGCAGGGTTTGACACCCCTGCTTTTGACTAAATAGATGAAATGGGATCAAGTGCTACAGTGTATCGTTGACTAGCAAGAGATTAAAAATACATTACTGTCGCCTAAAAAGGCAACAGAAATATTGGAACATTGGCGACTTGTTTTCTGGACTCTTACACAACGGTACATCTTTTAAGTATAATAACTAACGTAGCTACAATTTATATGCTCCCGCTTTGGGAGTACAATGAAAGCAATATGTACATGTACCTTTGTCTGCCGCACTAATGTGACCATCGAGATCCATTTTTGGCGATCCAAGCTTCCTATAATGTCCATTTGTATTATACCTGGATATTTCCAACTCTGGTCAGAAAGACAAGAGTGCAGACAAGTTGCTGAAACATTCTTCTTATATAATACAAAGGGGTTAAAACATTTTACAAACATTGTGAGATAGGAGTTTTTCTGCATTTCAGAGAAAAGTGCGTGTATATTTAGAATCTGGTGAAGCAAGATATCTTTAGCTGAGATATTAATTTGATATTATCAGCATTTGTCAATTCTACCCATAAACGTTAACATAAAATCCCTCTCAACTAGCCGATTCGTTGCTTGGCTGTAAGTACCTTTAATCTTCTTCACGACTAAATCCATTGGATTTTCCCTGTCTACAGGTTTGCGCTATGATCTCTTGAAATGCAAAAATGCTGCATGCTTCAAATACTTGTTTCCTCGTTCCCCCGGAAACCACAATTATGTGAGATCAGAGGGTTCTATTCAGAGAAGAGATCAAACGATGCAACAATGTCACAACGCTGGAGACGTTTTTCCTCGTCCATTGAGTGCATGTGTGTGTAGTGATTACTTTTGATACGTCAGTTGTGTGCTTCGCTCTGCTAGTCCGCACCGTGCAGTGACCTCACGTTACGTCAATCCTCTCCACTTTCTCTCTACATTCACCAAAACGGACTCGAAGGGAAGTTCGAGGCTCCTGTCCCAAGTACTGCGAAGTATAACATATCTTTATTGCATCCCCTGACAAGCCTCCTGAAATGAAAGTGTGTCCTAACGTATTCAGCTGTAGCAGCCGCTCACACAGCTACCGAGCTCAGTGGGTTTTGGGGATTACGCAAAGCAAGGTGACGAGCACTGAGAGAAATAGCGTGTGTAGGTTGTCTCGCACTCAATCCTCCCATGATTTACCCCCTCAGTGACAACCAAAGAGCCTTAGCTTCTCGAAGGAATTGTGCTGTAAAGAGTAATTAAGAAATCTGATTTACATGATCAAAGGAGACATTGGATTTAGGTTACTATGAAAGGATTGCGGCCTCTGCGCATCGTTACTATAGGCTTACTTAAAGACGGGCTACGTATGTTCCTGGAGAAGGTTATTCATGTTTTTTACAGTTTAAAACAACGGTTTCATGATATTTTGATTCCACTGTCTCATTAATTTGTATTTTTTGTTTAGTAAATACAGTGGGAAAATCGTTGAGAATTGCGTGAACAAATATAATAGCAAATAAAAGTCAGGTAAATGTAAAAGGTTCTTTACAAAATAAAATTGATTGATTTGATTAAATGTAATGGTTTGGAGTGATTTGGAGATTTTTTTCTCTAACAAAATATAAAATGTAACTTGAGGGTTAATCACTTAAAACCAGAGAAGAAAATAAGTAAAATATACCTAAACATTAAAGGATAAAAAAATGTGGCCTACGCAAAAATATAGCAAAAAGTACTATACACTGATTGCTTAACCACGACCATCACTGTCAACATTTTTATTACCATCCCGCCTAGTATAATATTGTTCACAATGGTAAAAGATGTGTGAAGAGAATGATGTTCAGGCTACTATTCTATTATTCTACGGCTCTGTAGCGTAGGCAGATTGACGTCTCGGTGGCATTAGCGCCTGTCAGAACGTGAAGGGTTCCAGCTAGTTCTTCTGAAAGCGTGTCATTCCGTGTGAGAGCCAACAGCTTGACTTCAGGGTTGCATTCAGCAGACTGAAACGTTCAGAAAAGTTACAAACAGATATCATAAATCTGACCTGCGGACAGATCACATGCATTTTACTCCACGACTTGGAAAGAAACCATGGGTTTGTCAGAATGCACAAATGGTGCATTTCACAGCACTCAAAGACAATTTAACCTTCTTCAGCAAGCGCAAGATGGTTCCATTCCGTGTTGCAGTTTTGAGGAGAGGCGGGAGCGCATTTCTCTAAACTCAAGGTTGTAACCTCTTTCCTCTCGCCCCGGAGAGCCTGGCAAGGCAGATGACACCACACACAAAGGAGGCCCACGCGAGCACCCCATGAAATATCAAACAGAGCAGCATCATGAATGAGTAATTGAGGAAGACTGCAGGGCGGCACTGAGGCTCTGAGGGAACAGTGCGACGGCGTGAGCTCAACATTTCGCCATCTCACATAGCAGCTGGTGTTAGAACCAATCAGATATGGTTTGAACAGAAGGAACAGAACTCACTCTTCCTCTCTCCGTCGCTTTATCTGGGAAAGTGGATGACAGGAATGGATCCACCACCGTCTGTCTGTAATATTATCACCGGGGTGCATGAGTCACGGGCTGTACAGAAAAAGAGAACGAACATGGACAATTCAAAAGCGCAGCTACCTAAAATAAAATGTTATTGGAGAGCATGTTTGAAAGGTAAATAGGGTAACATGGGGCAATATCCCTCCTGGGGTAAGACACCCCCCCAGATCAATTCACAAAAACCCTAAGGCATTATCTTTTATTGGGACACGATTCTCGGTTGGCCAACTAACCCTATGGGGCGCATTTTACCCCAGTAGTTGGCAAAAATGCCCCTTTCCTAAAAAAAATACATTTTATTAAATACAAAATAATCAGTTAACTCCAGCCATTTATTTTACATTATAATCCATGACTCTAAGCATAACCATCTTCAACATACAAAAAAAAATCATGAAACCTTTCTTATTTGTTTCAGTAAATAGACACTGATGGGGGGGGGGCTTTTGCCCCATGTTGACCCTACTTAAAAATACCTGCAGGTCAGTCAACCCACAGCACAGTATAGCAATGCAGTAAATATGCCTGTTAAATTCCAGTGTAGTGTCCTGTGCTTTAATTGTGGTATGGAGAATGACGGAATAATGGAATATGCTAGTGTTTGAAGTACGTGCTTCGAAGACAAGACAAAAAAGAGAACATGAATTTAACATTTTACTTAGGATTATTATTGACAAAATAAGCAATACATATTTACAGAATTTTCAACTTTTAGATTAAATAACACTACATTAATATAAATACCAGCTCAGAACAATCAAATCTAATATTTATTGTACAGTTATTAAAAATGCAAAAGATAATCATAAACTAATAAAAACTTCATATGTTAGCTGATAAGGCCTCTTGGAATAACAAACAGCATAAACAGGTCCACATGACATGGAGTTAGATTCAGCATATTGATTGAACAGTGAAGTATTTAACTATATTCCCACATCTTAGAATTCCCAGAGAAACTGAAGAACCAAGTGATGTGTCCATTGTACGTAAAGAAACAAGACAGAATGGCATATAGATTCACAGCTAAAAACAACCCTAAGTCAAGCATCTCAAATAGAACCCTAGTGCACAACATCTACTTTTAATTGCATTTTTTTTTCTTAACAATTGTCACTGTCACCCATGCTTTGTCTCCCCTCCTAAGTTTATGAAGCAATTTGAAATTCTGACCATGCCAAATCTAAACTCCCGGCAAGCTGGGCAAGCTTGGCAGGGCTAAAGATCGAGCCGTGTGCCCTCTGAAGGACATTTTGCCAAGCCGTTCTGCTTCCTATTACACGGCTCAAATCAACTTGAAAGTACTTGCCGGCATCCGGGTCCTTGGATAAGGAAAATGCAGTCACCACACCTACCACAAGTAGTCGCTAGAGAGCAGCAATGTAAAGCAGCCCATTGTCTGACAACCCCACCAATACACCAATATGACACGATAAACCACGACCAGGATTCAAGCACTTGTCAAGCACTAATGCAGTGTAGTCCACACCATCTGACCAGCACACAAAAGGAAGGTTGAGCCGTTTGGGACAAATTGTGTCGTATCCCTTACGGTCCACAGAGAAAACATCCGGACAGCAAGTTGAAAATCACACTGGGATACGTGGATATAAGAGTACATACATTTGTCAGTATGACAATAACGAAAGGTATGTGTACCTATGTATATATACTCCTTTTCAAGGCACACATGTTAAGTGACAACCACATGTAAATGGAAAACCACATGTAAAGGGACAACCACATGTAAAGGGACAACCACATGTAAAGGGACAACCACATGTAAAGGGACAACCACATGTAAAGGGACTACCACATGAAGCGGGTTGAGAGAAGTGGCCAAGTAGTGTCATCAAGGCCAAGTGTTGCTACTTTGAAGAATCATATATATCAATATAAATGTATTTTGATTTGTGTAACACTTTTGGGGTTACTACCTGGCTCTATGTGTTAGAGTCATAGTCTTCATAGTTCATAGTCACACACAAACATTTTTGTTTGGAGAGAACTGTATGTTTTACTGTTACAGAGAAAGTTGGAATTATAGAGAAGCGTGCTGAAACAGTTGGTTGGAAACCTGCAGCATGGGCATACGTGCACTGTCGCCAGAGACAGAACCAGCTTCACCACCCTGGGGCACAAAAACATTGATACAGGGAGGGACATGCCTGGCATAGGAGTTATGGAAACACTAGCCAAAAAGGTGTAACAATAATCTCTGGCACAAGACTAGGTCTTGTTTAAAGATGTAAATCCTTTGAGAACAGAATGTCTGCATCCTGAATGGCTTTTCTGGTCAAAGGTGAGCACAATGTAAATATAGGGGGCCATTTTGGATACAGGCTTTGTTCTGAGAATCACATTACACCATAAACAGGGAATACACGCCGTATCAACTCTATGCATCACATCCTCAAATTCCTTTACTGAATTTACCAGAGATGCCCAGTCCTACCTGGGTAAAGTCCCAGGAAACATCTTGGGGTACAGGGACACAGACACCCCCACAAAAAAGCATGAGGTACATGTGGGTTGTTCTCATGCTTGTAACACTACAGTGAGCCTGGTTGCACCGCCATACAAACCCGCGGGACCAGGCTTAGAACTCCAGGTTGCAGTGCTGCAACTTTACTGTCAAGGAGTGACTTTTCTAGAAGGCACTTTTCATGGGTAAAATTGTCCAAATAATAAACATTCCTTGTCGTGGAAAATGCATCTTTCTAATGAACCTTTATTTCAGTACTTAAATTATTCCTTTAAAGAGTTCTGTTTACCTACTGTCTTATGAATGACGAGAACTATGTGTTCCATGGTCAATGTCTTTTCCTCCTGTTTTCCCTCATGGACATTGTAATGAAGGGAATGTTTGCTGAGCAAGACTCCTAGTCTCCGTCTGTGTGTGGAAGACAGGGCCCTGGGCCTGGCAGAAACCACTAGAAGTTGTCTCCCTTTTCGGGGAACGTCTTAATAGCAGCTGGGGGGGGGGGGGGGGGGG
>JACXGJ010001335.1:0-86894 GCA_016801105.1 Esox niger | reverse complement strand
GTTTCGACCTCTCGCCTGTTCCTGACTACTCTGCCTGTTCCTCGACTGTACTTCTGCCACCAGCCCGTGTACCGACTCTCTGCCCGTCCCTGACTACTCTGTCTATCGTTCGTCTGCCCCTGCGGCGCCGTTACCGTAGACGCCTGACCTCCCGTCCCCGCACACTCTACCTGCCCCTTTCCCACTTGTACCCAGTCCGTGTTTGGATCCCCGCCTGTGCCCGTGACAGCAGCTTATTTAAAAATAAAGAGATGTGTCAAAAGCTTACAGTTAAAAGGGGTGTGGCAAGACTGCTCATTCATTCTCTAAAGACAATATTTGTTCGTTATACTTCCTGCCCCTACTTGTGTCTTCCTCTAGGTGCCATACAGTGGGGAGAAAGTATTTGATACACTGCTGATTTTGCAGGTTTTCCTATTTACAAAGCATGTAGAGGTCTGTAATTTGTATCATAGGTACACTTCAACTATAAGAGACGGAATCTAAAACAAAAATCCAGAATATCACATTGTATGATTTTTAAATAATTAATTTGCATTTTATTGCATGACATAAGTATTTGATCACCTACCAACCAGTAAGATTTCCGGCTCTTCTTTAAGAAGCTTCCGTCATGGTTCCCAGTAAGATCTGTCGACAAAGCTCTTTGTTTCTTGGGGCCTAAAACGAGCATTTCTGTTGGGTCCTAAAACGAGCAAGTTATCTGTCATCTACTTCCTAATATCTGAAACTCATGCTTCCGAAGTATTTTATTTTGGGGCTTCTCCACGCTTCATCGAAATATATAACTGTGTGTCATCAGCATAACAGTGAAAATGTACATTGATATTCCGGATTACATCACCAAGAGGCAGCTTATATAGTGAGAACAATAATGGGCCCAAAACCGAGGCTTGAGAAACACCAAAACGTACTTTTGATTTGTCAGAGGATATACCATCCACACATACGAACTGAAATAAGATTTATCTGAAGGTAGCCCAATATGGGTTTCCAGTCTCGCTAGGAGAAGGGAGTGATCAATAGTGTTTAAAGTAGGCCTAAGATCAAGAAGCAACAGGACAGATGCAGAACCATTAGGTCATTTGTTACCTTCATGAGTGCAGTCTCAGTACTATGATGGGGTCTGAAACTGGACTGGAGCATTTCATAAATGTTATTTGTCTTCAGGAAGGCATTCAGTTGTTGGGAAACACACTTTTCTAAGATTTTTCAGAGGAATGGGAGGGTTTGATATAGGCCTATAGTTATGATGTCTGAATACAGATTCGAAGAGGCTTAATTTAATAAATTGTCTAACATTGATAAGTTGTCTAATGTAAATAAAGTTAACTAATTTGCGATGTTTAGCTACAGTTATCAGTGCATGTACAAAAATCTACATTCTGCAATATGAAAAAAAAAATCTATTTTATTTTGTTATAAAATATATAATATACATATAAACTATTCTACATTTGATACGATGATAAATTTGAAATTGATAAAGGTTCTTTAGTCATAATTCCTTGTGTGATGACCAAAGTTGCAAAAATAAACTGAAAAAGTATATTCAGATGCATGCTTTTTTCCCCCAGGCATCCCAAGTAGGCTAACCAAACTTCCAGTAAGCTTTGTACATACTTTACATTTCACGTACTTAGGTTTGGAATCGCACTTGAAAATTACTGTTGACTACCATACTACACTCTAGAAAGAACACAACTACGCCTTTTGAAACAAAGCCATAAACCCTGTTTGTTATAAACAACATTGCAAATGTGTAGATGTTACTTCCACAGATTTGCATAGACCACAACATTGCTTGTTTACTGTGCATCTGTTGAAATGTAAATATTCTGTGACATGCCCTCCTTGGTTACATGTTGCTGACAAAATTCTAAAGGTGACTTGCAGAGTTGCTAAGGATTTAAATTTAGGGCACTTGCTCGGCCTAGGCCTTAGTCTTTTCAACATAAGAGAAATTGTTTCATCCTGGCAGGTGCAAAATATAAAAAATCGTGATTTGATGTAAAGCAATTTCAGAAACACCTCCAGTCACTCATTCTAATGTAAGGAAACTGAAATATCACCACAAGTAGTTTAACGGTGTATTGTCCCTTTAATAAAATTAGCATGAAATTGCGCAACAAATACTGTTCTATGATTTTTGAGAAAATAAATCTTATTAACAATTACATTTTTCATTTAGGAGGTCTTTTTTAAGGCTGAGAATGGGGAGGTTCAGTCTCTGGGTTGAGGAGATAAGAGGAGGCAGTGTGGCCCGGCAACCATACACGGGTTTGTGGACCTCATGGAGCAATCTAGATTAGCCCAGAGCTGGCTGGTGTGCTGCGTCGTGGAGACAGGACTGCTGAAGTTGAGCCGGCTCCCCAGGATGATCTGGACATCTGGTGGTTAAAAACACTTTGGTGAAGGTACACAAAACAGTTCTACTGGCCTGGAATGGAAGAAGATGTCACATTTTTGGTGATGTTGCCCAGTCTACCAACATATGTCTCCCCTACACCCATTTCAAGCACCTCTGATGCCTCTCCCCATCAGCAAGGTGCCCTTCAAGTAAATCAACATGGATCCAGTGGGGGATTCTTCCAATTGTGTGCCAACACCTGGAGGAGGCCCAGCGTCAATAGCAGAGGTCCTACAACAGGTCTGTTCACCTCCAAGATTTCCAGACAGGAGTCACAGTGCTGGTGTTGATGCCTACCACAGCAAGCAGGTTCATGGTCACCTGGCAGGGTACCTACACCAATTGTGGAATACACAATGGCCAGTGAACTAACGACCAATTTTACTGCTACTCATGCCGCAGGTGAATGACGTGGTTGAACTGGGCCCAGAATATGAGCACACTTGACCTGACCAAGGATTACTGGCTAATACTACTGGATCCTGCAGCCAGGGGGAAGACCACTTTCAGAACACCCATTGGCCACTGGCAATACCCGGTCCTGTCCTTTGGTCTCCATTCCAACATTTGATGCTTATCATAATCAGGCCTCATCAAGTGTGTGCAGCTGCCTACATAGACAATATCATCATCCACGCCAGGGCCTGGGTAGAACATCAAACCCACCTAAAAAGTCCTGGAGGAGTTCCAATGAGCTGGCCTGACTGCTGTGATGGTAAATCCATCGATAGGAACTCTTACAGTCTGTATTTATTACAGTTAAAAGGAGTGTGGTTAGATACTGGCCAGCTGTTTATGTCAACAATACACATTCCCTTTGTGTATTGTAAATACGTTGAAACCAAGGGGCAGGCTGTCCTCCCCCACATTATATCAATGACTTGTAGGTGAGCTATTCAACACAGAAAGGGGCACACAGCATCTGGACCATCCATAGTATGGGCTAATCAGGAAGTTACAGCTGTGCTCATAAGTTTGTATACCCTGGCAGAAATTTTGAAATTTTGGCTTTGATGATGAAAATATGAATGATCATGCAAATGAAACTTTTATTCAAGGATATTGATCACAATGATAACAGAAATCACCCAAATTAACCTGATCAAAAGTTTACGTACCCTTGAATGTTTGGCCTTGTTACAGACACACACAAGGTGACACATACGGGTGAAAATGGCAATTAAAGGTGAATTTCCTATACCTGTGGCTTTTTAAATTGCAATTAGTGTCTGTGTATAAATAATATTTGTTTGTTAGATCTCACGTAAATGCACTGAGAAGGCTAGACACTGAGCCATGGGGAGCAGAAAAGTACTGTCAAAAGACCTGCATAACAAGTTAATAAGTTAATATGTTCACCTCTTAATATGTTTACCCGGCAAAACCAGAAGAGGATAGGTCACCCCTCGGAGCCTGGTTCCTCTCTAGGTTTCTTCCTAAATTTGGCCCTCTTAGGGAGTTTTTCCTAGCCACTGAAATTCATCACTATTGTTGTTTGCTCCCTGGGGTTTAAGGCCAGGTGTTTTGTGAAAGCACTTTGTGACAACTGCTGATGTAAAAAGGGCTTTATAAAATACATTTGATTTGATTTTGATTTGAAGTAGACTCTCCATTGGTTAAAGCAGAAAACAGTGAAGATTCTGGAGTGGCCAATTTATATCATTGTGCCACTCTGGGGAGATCTCAAACATGCGATTCAGGCAAGACGACCAAAGACATTGCATAACCTGGAGGCATTTTGCCAAGGCGAATGGACAGTTATACCACCTGTAAAAATTCGGGGCCTTATAGACAACTATAAGATTGCACGCTGTCATTGATTTTAAATGGGGCAGTACTAAGAACTAAGGGTATGGAGACTTTTGAACAGGGGTCAGGAGAAATTTAGTTGGGGGGTGAAATTAAAAAGGTTTCAATGCAAATGGTGTGGAAGCATTACTTAAGATACTGTTAGTTTTGGAAATAGTTGGACACAAACACAAGTTTTGTTATTTTGGCTTTTTACTAAAATATATTCAAGTTACAGGTAAATAATGAATATGGGCATAAAGTGCAGTCTCTCGGCTTTCATTTGAGTGTTTTCACATCCGAATTGGAAGAAAGGTTTAGGAATTTCAGCTCTAATATGTAGCCCCTCTTTTTCAAGGGATGAAAAGTAATTGGTCAATTGCCTCAAAAGCTGTTTCATGGACAGGTGTGGGCTATTCCTTTGTTGTTTCTTCATCAATTAAGCAGGCAAATGGTCAGGAGTCGATTCCAGGTGTGGCATTTGCATTTGGAAGCTGTTGTTGTGAACCTACATCATGTGGTTAAAGGAGCTCTCAGTGCAGATGAGACAGGTCATCCATCAGAGAGATAGCAGGAACATTAGAAGTGGCCAAATAAACAGTTTGGTGCATTCTGAGAAATGAAGAACGCACTGGTGAGCTCTGCAACACAAAAAGGCCTGGACGTCCATGGAGGACAACAGTGGTGGATGATCATATGGTCCTTTCCATGGTAAAGAAAAACCCTTTCACAACATCTAGCCAAATGAAGAACACTAGGAGGTAGGTATATCATTATCCAAGCCTACCATGAAGAGAAGACTTCACAAGAGCATTAAAAAACCTCATAAAAAACCTCCCTAAAAGACACCTGTAAAGTCCGGAAATTAACACCTTTTAACCATTGACATAAGCACTAAATGATTTATCCCATAATCACCTTTACCTTCCGGTCACACCACTCAAAGGTCAAGCCATAAATCAGACGTTTACACAAAAGTGACACAAACAATATCCTATCCCGCTCAACATGATATCGGACCAATTGCATTACATTTATGTTGCAAATGGAAGTCCTATTGGAAGGGTGTACAGTCATTACTTCACTCTTGCTGTGATTGATATTGAGTCCAGAAGCTCTAGAAAATCCAAAATTGCAGGTACCTGTAACTAATTATTTAAAAAAGACATGTATCTTCAGCCAGTTGACTTATGATTAGAGCATTATTCTGAATATAGAGACCTAATGTGATTCCCCATTTTTGCTGATAGAACAATCAACAGAACCACCGACCTGGTCAAAGAAAAGGCATAAAAGTTGTGACTTAGGGTTTGGCTGATAGCCACTATTTGGAATAAAAATTAATGTACGTTTGTGAATTCCCCAAAATTTTGGAGGTTAATCAAGACACTGATTGTATGCCATGAGGTAGTTTGGCCATTGTCCTGTAAAAATGCAAAATTTGTGTGCTGTAGTTATTCTAATACAATTGCCCTGGTGGTGGCAGTAGGTAAACCACTGCAAACATTGGCTGGAGATTTTCACTCCTATAATGTAGTTGTGCAGCTTTTCCCCTAGGAGGCAAACCATTTTCTGTCAGGCATGTGGCAAGAAACTACAGGATGTTATAAATGCATGACAGACAATTTCGCAGACCTGTGTGATGGTACTGTGGTAAAGTCATATTTGAGAGCTGTTTAGCTATGTTAGACAAATTTGTTTAAAGATAATATGGTTTATAATTCCTTCACACAAGCGACCATGTTGCACATTGATGTCTTTGATGGTGTTAGTGCATGTTAGTGTTTATTTTTATTTTATCTTTGTTTTGATGAATATACAGGATGCACCTCCTTGAATGGATTCTAGCTCCATCCCTACTGCCAATTCTCTCTTTTTGATGTCTGTCCTGTAATGATGGCCAGTGCGGGTTCGGGATGGCGCCTCCTGTGGCCATATTTGCCAATCTTCTGCTTTCACTCATGGTGTCACTTTCCATTGACTTAATGAAGTGAAGGCAGGGGGGATGTACGATATGATAATTGATTACGATTGGAAAGAGTTGAACTTAGGGCTCAAGGCAAATCATATTGGTATTCATAAGGTGTTACGAAAAAAAATTGTGTTTTCTATTTGCATAGTTATAACGGAGCATTGGCATCTGTTATGTTTTCCATTTTCCATTTACAGAACATTTTTAATTGGTTTATTTTGAAATTATTTTCTTTGATACAATGTCTTATTTTAATGGTGGAATAGAATTAATCTAACCATTTCTGATTTGGCTAAGCAAAGTCAAGTCTGACAATCTTATTCCACTGCTAGCTGCTATAGGGCATTAATATAGCACAAGCAGTCAAACAACAACCAAGCCAGTTCTATATGGAAAAGGAACTTTGACATAGACTTTTATGGAAACTTGTCTGAATAGGATGTACGCTTAACTCTGACGATGGAACTTCTAAGATCCACAAGGTTTCCGGACTGATCTATTGTCTTCATTGTTGGGAGTTGACAGAACAATACCCAGTGGATCAAAGTCCGATGGACTGTTGAACCACACCAATTGCTGTTTTGCAGTTTTACTTTCAACAGATCGGGACATCTCAACCCCTTTTCTGATGATACATCACGTCACTGACTGGACACAGACAGCCGCGTGTGTGAGTACCAGCAACATGTTCAATAAGGATTTCTACAACTACAATTGAATCTGTTTCAAATCTTCTTGAACACTCACACGGCAGAATGATGCCAGGGTCCGAACACTTGGCTTCACACTCCATTTCTAGAGGAATCATCAATAGCGAGATGAGAGGAGAATCCACATGAGTCATAAAGGACTCCACATACTACAGGTCAGAGTACCACAGGCCAGTTGACTGGACAGGTCAAATTGTCGCAACACAGTGGAAGACATTGTTGTGGTGTTAATCTTGAATTAGTGAAGTATTGGAAACTCACTGTTCCATTATACACGTACAATGACTTGTTAGGACAACCAGGCAATTTTCTGGGTCCACATCACACAGACTGCAATAACTGTTTTAGGACTTGATGCAAGACAAACTGAAGACAAGAACTAAAGGGCACTTGATTGGAAACTAACTTATTTTCCTTACAATCAAACATTTTCCTAAAATGAACTGACCTGTTGATTTCATATGTATGAAGGTTTGTTTCTTGCAAAACAGGTGGGAAACTTTGCACGATGACAATCCCAATATTGGACTTTGACATATTTGTGATGATGCTTAATGATCTACATTATGACTGCCATCATGGTATGTTTGGATAGTAAATTGTTCCATATTACAGGTGATACCTGTCAAAGGTAGATGTTTTCCCTATTTTAAAGGTAGAATCTTTCACAGGTACACTAGGATATGTATAAGTCTTTTGTATGTTATTGTCACATGGATCGTCATATGAACAAGTGGGATTTTGATTGTTCAGTGGACTTGGGGAAATGTTTAATCATGCTGTCAAGTTTTCGTCTGATTATCTGCAGAACACCATTAACACAGATAGTAGTTGATGTAAGTATAGTTGATGTCAAAATGTTTCTTGACCCGTATAATCTGAGATGTGGGTGGGATTGATGACTGTCATACATTGAGTTATGTGTCGGAGTGTGTTGTGTCTATTGTCTTGTTTACATTCATTTTCATTTGAGGACCAATAAGACCTGATTTGTCAGATACTCCTTTTGTTGTTTTGTCTTTTCTTTTCATTAGGAATTTAATTGTACTTGTAATGATTTATCAAACATGTAATGTTTTTCTTTAAATGTTTGGTAGATGGGAGTGTGGAATCTGAGCATTAATAATTACAATATGAATTGTAATTCATTTAGCATGGGGGTAACTGTCTTGGAAATCTGATCTTTGCTAGGTAAACACGCCCTTTAATGTATATATCATCTTGTAACCAACATTACAATGAGAAGAGAAAAGATTGAGCCTTTAACATCATGCGCTAATAGACTATCAAATGCTGCAATAAATAATTAAATGACTTTCTCTCTTGTCAACCCGGGTTTGTGATTCATTATTTCAACCACTATACGAAATGGCTGATTTCCAACACCATCATAAAACCACTTAGTAACAGAGATCATTTCATTCAGACAAGGCTTTAGTCTGTAAGCATAAACTGAGGCTAACAATTTATAGTCTGAATATAGCAAGGTTATTGGATGCAAGTTATCTAACATGTGAAATTGGACTTAGGAATTATTGTCATGAGCCCTTGTTGCATGGAAGCAGTTAGCTCTGCATTAGAAGCACATTCCATAAACACCTCTAAGATTAAAAGTCGTATGTCATCCCAAAACGTTATATAAAATTAAAAAGGCATACCATCAAGCCCTGGAGAATTATTTAAAGGAGATTTCTTAGTCAAGATCCAGTTCCGCCAAAGATTTATGGCAATCACATATGTTCCTACTTTCTTCACAGAATTTTGGAACGAAAATGCTGACTTGGTCAAAGAAGAGAAGAGTTAATTCATCGTAAACCACTTATCCTGCGTACAGGGTCTTGGGGGGCTGGAGCCAATCCCAGCAGACATCGGGCGAAAGGCGGGGTACACCCAGGACAGGCTGCCAATCGCAGGGCAGATGAGAAGAATCAAGTGTCCAAATATGCTGACTAAAGTTTAGACATAAGGAGAGACCACTTTTTCATCTCAAGTGCAATTATTATCAGCATCAAGAGAATTAAGTTTCTTTGCCTCACTATGTTTTTTCTCCAGACTGAAAAAGTGAGAGAAAAAAAGAAAAGAGAATTATTCTCCCCAAATTCCAAGCATGCTGTTTTCCAAAATTCATTGAGATTTTCCTATATTCAAACTTAAAGAATTCCAAATTAGAGAGGGAGGTTTTGGAAATAATTCCATTCAAAAGTGCTTTAATGCTGAGATAACGAGAGATTAGGGGCAGAAAGCAGTTGAGCTTCCAGTTACCAGGTACCCTAATCTGTTTTGAAACATCACACAATGTGAGGTTAATAGAGGAATGATCAGTTAAAGCAGCAGGAAATATTTTATTAGAGAGTAGAACGTATAACAAACCATCAGAAATAAGCCATAGATGTGTGACTTCTGTGACATATCTGCCTTAAACCAGGTGAAAGAGATGGAGCTGGGGTTGAATTGCTTACACGCATCCAACAAGGAAAGATTTTTACAGAAAGACTTGAGCATAGTATTTAACATACTACCAGTGCCTGCAGGATACCGGTCAGAGGATGGGTCAGGAACTAAATATTTTGCAAGTGTCACACCCCCGTCTCAACGCGTCACTGAGCTATGATCACTCGGGCTCATCATCCACCCCCGAACCTGTTCCCAATCCGCATTCACACACACCTGCTCCCAGTCCGCAATCACACATCTGTTTCCACTCACCTCCTCCCCTGCAGTATATTTGCAGTCCACTGTCGTCTCTTCCCTGCTGGATCATGGTCTCTGCTTGCATGCCTTTTCTCACGCTTCTCAAACCAACGTTCTGTGTTCCCGTGTTCCGACCTTCCGCCTGTCTCCAATTACTCTGCCTGTTCCCTGCCTGTACCTCCGCAGCCAGTCAGTGTTTCAACCTCCCGCCTGTCCCCGATCACTCTGCCTGCTCCCTGCTCCCTGCCTGTACTTCAGCCGCCTGCCTCTGAATCAACCTCCTGCCTGTCCCCGACTATTCTGCCCGCCACCCCGATAGCTTCTCAAGGGGTCAAATTGGACCAGCAGCAGACCGCGTTGCTAGAAATCATGGGCAACCATCACGACCTCTCGGGAAGCATCGTGGCTATCCAGGATCGGTTGCGTGCCCATGTCGCACCCACACCAGCACCCTCCCAGGAATGCGAACCCTGGGTTCCCAACCCCGAGGGTTACGATGAGGATCTGGGGCTGTGTCGTTCCTTCCTGCTGCAATGTAGCTTTGTCTTCGCACAGCACCCCGAACCAATGCCACAGACGGCTCACGGATCGCTTACCTGGTCGGCTTGCTACGCGGGTCTGCCCTGGATTGGGCCTCTGCGCTTTTGGTGCGACAGATTCCTGCGACCCAATCCTACGCTTCATTTACTGACGAGATGCGCAAGGTATTCAATCACCCAGTCCGGGGAAGGGATCCCTCTGCCCGCCTGTTTGCGCTGCGCCAAAGAGAACGCTCTGTAGCAGAATATACAATTGAGTTCCGCACCCTAGCCGCCGAAGTCGGATGGAACGGAGAGGCTTTACAGGCAGCCTTCCTCAACGGCCACCTGAAGGACGAGCTCATCTCTCTCTATTTGGATTGACAACCATGCCCGGGAACGTCACAGGGAGAGACGGCGTGGAGCACTCCCGTCGCCGCCTCTTGGACCAGGCGAGCTCAGAAGAAGCTCTCCTCCTTGCACGCCAGCTACTGCCTAGGGCTTGGAGACCGAGTCTACGCACCTGGGTCATGTTCAATTAGAGGGGACGGAACACTCGCATATCCCAACGACGGACCTCTCCTGTTCACCGGTACCCTTTTAGGCAACCATATGCTATGATGGACATCGACTCAGGATTCAGGACCTGATCCATTCTGGGGCTGATGATAATTTCCTGGATTCCTCCTTGGTCATCCCACTGGGGCTCGTCACAGTACCACTACAGGAGGCTATTGACACTGTATCCTTGGACAGCAGGCGTTTGGCCAGAGTACTCCTTTCCGGCAACCACTCTGTGTCAATCCGCTTCCTCGTAAC
Organism: Esox niger; assembly: GCA_016801105.1. NCBI lineage: Eukaryota > Metazoa > Chordata > Actinopteri > Esociformes > Esocidae > Esox > Esox niger. Next base: position 75,986 of record JACXGJ010001335.1, on the reverse strand, counting down.
CAGCTCCCCCCATATACCGCTGGTTTTGGGTTACTCCTGGCTGACCAAGCATAACCACGTGATCAACTGGGCAGCAGGACGCGTCGTTAAGTGGAGTTCTGCCTACTACACCAACTGCGTGTGTGCAGACACCCAGTACACAGACCCCTGACCTGTCCGGATTGCCCACCGTTTACCACGACATAGGGGAGGTGTTCAGTAAACAGGGCGCGCTCTCTTTGCCACCTCATCGGCCCTACGACTGTGCCATCGAGCTGCTTCCTGGGTCCACCTTTCCTAGGAATCGCCTCTACAGCCTCTCTAAGCCTGAGAGGGACTCCCTGGATTTGGGCTGCATTCGTCCGTCTTCCTCTCCTCTGGCGGCAGGATTTTTCTTTGTTGGAAAAGACGGCATCCTCCGTCCCTGCATAGATTATCGGGGCCTGAACACTATCACCGTGAAGAATAAGTACCCCTTCCTCTTATGAATTCTGCAATTGATTCCCTCCAAGGGTTCGAAGGCTTGATCTCCGCAACAAAGCTTGATCTCCGCAAAGCCTATCACATAGTGAGAATCAGGGAGGGGGACAAATGGCTCACAGGATTTAATACACATATGGGTCATTCTCAATAAACAGTGATGCCATTTGGTCTGACTAACGCCCTGGCGGTCTTCCAATGTTTCCTCAACGAGGTACTGGGGGACATGATTGGGCACTTCGCCTTTGTTTACTTGGATGACATACTCGTCTTTTCCAAGGACCCTAAGGAGCATGTCCAGCACGTTCGACAGGTCTTTCTCCATCTGCTGGAGAATTGGCTGTTCGTTAAGGCGGAGAAGAGTGAATTCCACTCCTCAACCGTCTCCTTCTTGGGATACATCATCTCGGAGTGTCAGGTGCAGATGGACCTGTCTAAGTTGGAGGCAGTCCTGGAGTGGCCGAGACCGGGCTCAAGGAAGGATCTACAGCGGATCCTGGGTTTTGTCCAACCGACCCAGCTTTGGTCTCCTACGTCCACTACCCGTTCCACGGCGCCCCTGGTCCCACCTGTCCCTGGATTTGGTCACTGGGTTGCCCCACTCTGAGGGAAACACTGTCGTCCTTACAGTCATAGACCGTTTCAGCAAGTTCTCCCGGTTCATCCCATTAGCCAAACTCCCCACAGCTAAGGAGACGGCAGCCATTCTTGGGAAGGAGGTGCTGCATTTTCGGCCTCCCCACAGACCTGGTGTCTGACCGAGGTCCCCAGTTCACCTTGGCGGTTTGGAGGTCGTTTTGCCTCGCTATCGGAGCCACCGTCAGTCTCTCTTCTGGTTTCCACTCCCAGACCAACAGCCAAGCCGAACGAGCCAACAAGTCCCTGGAGACCGCCCTTCGTTGCCTGACCCAAAACGTGCATGCTATAATGTAGATACTGAAGGTATTAGACAGCGAAGTTTTCATTTAAACACATGTACTTCGCTTTGCCCGTGAGGATATCCACACACAGTACTTATAGTTTGGAGGTCTGCTTCGCTTACCACTATGATATTTAATAAATGGTAGTCAGTCAGTCATTAAGTCAGTCAGTAAGTCAGTCAGTCAGTCAGTGACATTTGCTCTTCTTAGCCGACTACGCTTACACAGTCCAGCAAATATCTAGAGGGTAAGGAATTAGGAGCAACCACCCTAGTGGTAGTGGTTAAAAGGTGTGCTTGAGGTAGGCATAGATGTAGTGCACAACACAGAAATATTCTACACCCATTTAAAATCTCTGAAATGAAAAACTATGCATTGTGTCATTAATAAATTATCATTAATAAACATAGAAGCCAAACACAATACCAACAGTAATCTGAGAATTGGTATTAAGAAGTAGACATTGGCATTGATGCCCATTCCTGCACTCATAATCACTGATCCTGACAGGCCCGAAAAGACTGTCTTCCAGTTTTAATGTGACCTATAACATTAACAATTCAATTGAAAAACAAACTGAAATCTTTGAGTGGGAAAAATGTAAAATAAAAACCTCACAATAACCTGGTTGCATACGTGTACACACCCTTTTACTAATACTTTGTTGAAGCACATTTTGATTTTATTACAGCATTCAGTCTTTTTGGGTAGGAGTCTATTAGTATGGCACATATTGAGGTGGAAATATTTGCCCACTCTTCTTTGCAAAAGCGCTCAAAATCTCATGTGCACAAATCACCCCACAGATGTTCAATTGGGTTCAGGTCTGGGCTCTAGATGGGCCATTCCGAAAACATTCATTTTCTTCTGGTGAAGCCATGCCTTTGTGGATTTTGATGTGTGCTTTGGGTCTTTGTCTTGCTGAAAGGTGAACTTCCTCTTCATCTTCAGCTTTCTAACTGACACCAATTTTTTGTGCAAAATTGCCTGGTATTTAAGGTCCAGTTCTTGGTAATGTCTCTGTTGTGCCATATTTTCTTAATTTGATGATGACTGTCTTCACTGTGTTCCATGGTATATCTAATGCTTTGGGAATCATTTTGTGCCCTTCTCCTAACTGATATCTTTCAAAAATGAGATCCCTCTGCTGCTTTGGAAGCTCTCTGCGGACCATGGCTTTTCCTCTGAGATGAAACTAAGAAAATGTCATGAAAATGCAGAACTTTATTGGTGATTATTCAGAGTCACTTTAAATGATGGGAGGTGTGTAATCACTTCTACTTAACATGACTGATTGGTTGTGATTGTGTCTTGGTAAATTCTGAACACAGCCACATCCCCAGTTATAAGAGCTTGTGCACATTTATGCAATCAGGTTATTTTAAGGTTTTTATTTTTCATTTTCCCCCTCGAAGATTTCAGTTTGTTTTTCTATTGAACTGTTCACATTATAGGTCACATTAAAAGTGGAAAAAATAATGACATAATTAATCTTTGTCTCATTATTTTACATCACAAAAACCTAGCATTCTAACAGGGGCGTGTAGACTTTGTATATCCATTGTAAGTATTAACAAACAATGGAAAATACTAATATCTTTCCCTTATAGGGTAAATATAACCATAACAGAGTATAATCAGTGATTCACTATGATAATGTCTCCTCAGAAAATAATATTTTCTCTTCAATGAACGCATAAGGACCACTGTAGCCAGCTCTCTTTCCCGCCTTCTTTGCTTGTTTCACGAGAGGCCATAGTTTGCTTCTAGTCAACTTTACTCGATCGGTCAAATCATTGAGAATCTTAATTTTCTTTTACTTTTAAACTGCATCTGACCATATCTTGTCTTCATGTGTGCAGGAGGTGAATTGTATGATGATACGGCGTGAGCCGGCATTCACAGTTTCCTGGCTGAATTTGTGTGCAATATCAACTGTATTTTGAAGCAAGTTTCCAATTCCAGGCGACAATTAAATCTAACAAATCAATCACAGTCATTTTCACATTCTTTCCTTATGGTATTTATGTGTTCTATACAGTGACACAGAGTCTATTGAGCTGTTGTCATACGGTTCGACAGCCATATATTTTTGATTATCATCGGCATAGCTGTGGTAGTTAATGTTGTTGTTCTGTAGAATTTGGCCCAGATGTAGCATGTAGAGATTTAAAAGAAGCGCTCTGAGAACTGAGCCCTGTGTAACTCTGCATGTCATAGCCACCCTATCAGATTCATGATTACCAATGGTGACAAAGTAACTCCGGCCCTCTAAAAAGATCTGAACCAATCAAGGACTGTCCCAGAAAGTCCTACCCAATTTTCCAGTCTATCTGTAAGTGTTCTATGATCTACAGTGTCAAAGGCTGCACTGAGATCTAGTAGAACTAGAACTGTTATTTTATCTGAATCGGTATTCAGCCGTATATTATTTAAAACTTTAATCAGGGCCGTTTCAGTACTGTGGTGAGGTTGGAAGCCTGACTGAAATTTGTCTAAAAGACCTCTTGAGGTCTCAAAATCGCTGAGCTGATTAAATGCAACCTTCTCAATGATCTGTGCGATAAAGAGGAGATTAGAAACAGTTGTTCATTATAGATGCATCCAGTGATCTCTTTTTTAATAGGGGCTTAATGGCAGCTGTTTTTAGAGATGTTGGGAAAATGCCTGATTGCAGGGAGCTATTAACTATTTGCTGCAGGTCTATTGTTATAGAGTTCAAAATTGTTTTTAAAAAGTCTGATGGCAGTGTGTCGAGACAACATGTAGAAGCTTTAAGAAGTCGAACTGTTTCTTCTAGGGATTTTTGATCAATTGTAGTAAATTGCGACATAATAACCAAGTTATGTCTTGGTGGTCGTAGAGATGGTACAGTGTCCTTGTTGGACTGTGTAGTTCTGATGGTCCATCAAATTCTTTAAATTTTTTCACTAAAGAAACACACAAATTCATCACATTTCACAGTGGACATGAGTTCTGATGCTATCTGCTTTATTGGGTTTGTAAGCTTGTCGACCATGACAAGTAGAGTGCGGGTATTATTGATATTTTTGTTAATCATTCCCGATAAATGTTGCTGTCTGGCTCTGCGTAACTCATTGTTGAAGCTACCAAGGCTTTTTTTATAGATGTCATAGTGAATTTGAAGTTTAGTTTTCCTCCACTTACGTTCTGCTTTCCGACATTCTCTTTTCAGGGCACTTACCATCATGGTGGTTCTCCATGGTGTTTTCTGTTTGCTCATAATTTTCTTTACCTTTACTGGTAATAGGTAAGCCTTTTAGATTGCAGAGTATATATCAGTATTAGACACAATCTGATTTGTGCCGACAGGGCATCATTTTTGGTAGATGGCTGTAGGAGGGAGCAAGTACCCCTGACGTGTGTGCAATTTGGGGCGAGGATCAATGTGGGTGGAGTCAAATGTTTTTTTGTCCATCAGTGGTTCGAAATCCACATTCAATACAAACACACACGTTTCTGCAAGGCACATGTTGAATACAAATGTACTCTTTTATTTTTAAGATATTAAGAAATACAGTGGATATGAAAAGTAAAAAAAATGCTAGGTTTTCGTGATGTAAAGAAAATAAAAAAATCCCTCTTGAAGATTTCAGTTTGTTTTTCAATTGAATTGTTCACATTATAGGTCACATTAAAAATGGAAATGATTCTGACATGACTGAATTATATTAAGTGATACCTGCCAGAGTGTGTGAGTGGACAGCTGATAAACATCCCGCTCATCACACTCGAGCAAAGAAAACGTTTGATCTCTGTCATTGCCAACAAAGGGTATATAACAAAGTATTAAGATGAACTTTGGTTATTGACCAAATACTTATTTTCCACCATAATTTACCAATAAATTCATAATAAATCCTACAATGTGATTTTCTGGATTTTATTTCTTGTTTTGTCTCTCATAGTTGAAGTGTGCCTTTGATGAAAATGACAGGCGTCTCTCATCTTTTTAGGTGGGAGAACTTGCACAATTGGTGGCTGACAATACTTTTTTGAAATCTATTAAAACAAAATTGCTTGTAATTTCAATAGCTCCCTGTTCACATGACCTAGATGCTGTGAAACCAAAGGCTGTGCAATATGTGAGCCATCCCTATGAAGATTATCGCTGTGCTTTGAAAAATCAAAGTCATGTGTTTAGGGAGCTATTGAATTTACAAGCAATTTTGTCATATGTGTATTAATAAAAAACAGGATTCATATATTGGTTAAACTAATGGGTGTACAACATTGTGGTCTATGTAGGGAATAATCAAACATAAACATTATGTCTCATTCTCATGTTGAGAAAGGACAACATTTTTAACTTTGTAGTAGATTTTCACTAATAAAAATGTCATATCAATTATATGATTATGGCTATATTTTCCATACAACCTTCTACCAGTCATATTCATAGTAATATTTTATACAGGGACTGCTGAAGAGATTACAGCCCTCTTATGGAGGGGGCGAATGAGACCCTCTTCACTGGGAAGAGGAATCCTTCCAAAACTGGATTGTGGTGAGAAGAGATTATAAAGATGACAATTTTGGCAAATGTTACAGGTCCACTTCAATACAAAACATTCCTCCTAGCCATGGTAGCTGAGGTATGACGTACATTGTGATAGCAGGTGGGAAATAAGCACCTGCTGCTGCCAGCCAAACGAAATTTTATGTAGAACACTAGTTTCTTCCAGTTTCTCTTTAACTCGCTATTACTCAATTGATGAAATTGTGGAATTGCCTAGAATTTATCAGGTTCCCATAATAGTTACTCCAGCGAGTATTCAGCATGCCAAACGTGCACTCAACTACGCACCTTGACTTTGTTGACAGTTGTACTAGGCCTCATGGTGTAGAAATATTATACAGTTACATTATTTGGTAATGCAACTGATAATGCCAGTGTTTTCATGTCGCTGCTTAAATGATCTGAGCCCAGGGTATTGAGCAATAGCCAAGCACACATGCATCTCAGTTTAGATAGGGGCATTCCACGTCCTTGCGATCTTGCAAGACCATTCTCCCAAAGACACTGGGCAAATACGTTCTTCTCAAAGATGCATGTATGTTTTTAGCGTATTTGGAATTGATAAAAAGCCTTTGTTTTGTAAGTGGGCGTTTCCATGTGCCGTAAAGTCACATGAAAATTATCACTATGAGTGTAGGTTGTAATGATGGCCATACAAGTCTTCATTACAGTTCTTCTAGCAGCAGAATATTATGCTATCAGCGCTAAATAAGGCAGTATGGTTAGCAATCTAGTCTGTAGATGTTATGTTTTATATCCGTTACAGTTTTGTTTGTGTCTGTTCTTTTTTACAGACTAGACGCTAAACTAAAATGCCTTACTATTGTGATAAGGAAAACCTGAGTGCTGTCAGCACAATGTCCTGTTGCTAAAATAACGCAGTATTTGGCCGATATCAGCCTATTGCTCTGATGCCCAAACATATAAATACGATCCAGGCGAGAGGCACTAACCCTCCCCCCAACTACCTTCACCCAGATATACTGTCTAGTGGTCGGATGCAGAGTTCTCCAAACATCCACCAGGTCATACTGAATCAATACATCATTCAGTACCCCTGCAGAGACTGAATGTGGCTCCTCACCATTCCGATCCCTGGTAAAATCAATTGTGCAGTTCCAATCTCCCCCTAAAACCAGCACCTCAGCCTGATCAATCAGTGCCAGCTCTTTGCGTAATCTCCCAAAAAACACACCTCGCTCCCGCCCGGTACAAGGTGCATACACATTTATAAAAACAAACAGCACATTCTCAATCTCCGCCTTAACAACCAACAACCTGCCGCCACACACTTCCTTCGACGACGTAACATTAACGCCCAGACCAAGGGAGAAAAAAACTGCCACGCCTGCACTACTGTTCGTACCATGGCTCAGCACCTGCGCCCCCTTCCACCAGAGCCCCCAGTCCACCTCATTTAAAACATCAGAGTGGGTCTCCTGCAAAAACAGGACATCTATATGTTTTTGTTTGACATACTCCCCCAACATAACCCTCTTACCCCGGTCTCTGGCGCCATTTATATTAAGAGAGCCAACCCGCAGAGCCAACATGAAAAAAGGAAGGAAGAGAAGCAAGAACAAGCCCAGGGAGTGATAACCAAAAAAACACACGTCAGAAGAAACCTAGCCATCGAAGCTGTATCAGAAGGCAAGCCCTTACGCACCGCTGTGACCCATTTCTTCAACCTGAAGCGTTTCTTAGGTGACAGGACACCCAGGCCCTCAGTCCTCATAGCCTTCTGCACCGACCTCACAAACCTCACAGAGTCAGGAAAATGGGACTCCAGAACTACCTTCTTCTTGCCCTTAGTATCCATCAAATAATCAGATAGCTCCCTCACCGTGTAGGTAGGGCCTGCAACCTGACTGGCCGATAGCACCGAACTCAGAGAGCAGTCAGAGAAGGACATCTCCTCACACTCCCCTTCACCAGAATCACCTACCTCCTCCTCTCCCCGACCCAGCACTGTACTGACCTTCCCTGTTTTCTTACCCAGGCCCCGCTCCCCACCGCCAGGTGAAACACCCCGGGACGTCGACCCCTCCTCCACCACACCAATCATATCCTTCCTTAGACCCTTTTTCTTCCTTGGAGTAATCAGCCCCACAATCTCACCAACTTGCCCGTGAAGGGCCCCCTCACACACACCCTCCACCACCACAGCATCAGCAACCACACCACTCCCTTCAATCCCAACAATACTCACTGGAGAAACCCCCTCCACAACCTCCCTCACTGCAACAGCACTTTCCACTTATACCACAACCTCCGTATCATCAACAACACCAGCTAACACCGTGGGCAGCACACCATCACTCAACCAGCCACACTCTCCCGGGCACTACAAGCCTGTTCGGTCTGCTGCCCCAAGTCGGAGCTACAACCTAACACAACCGGGAGCTCGCCCTCCCTCACCCCTCGTCGGGCACTCTGTCCGACAGCCACGGGCGGTAGATCTGCCTGACCCTGAGTCCTATGCGGACACGCAAACTTCTTATGCCCCAGGTCACCACATTCAAAACAACGCAGACTGTCTGTACTAGCAAAACCCGCGTACACACCATCCCCATGACGGATCTTAAAACTGACATTAAGTTGCTGATCCGCATTGTTGAGAAACATAAACACCTGCTTCACTGATTCTGCCCGAAATCCGTCCGACAGGACTCGAAAACCGCTAGCTATTTTACCAAACCGAACCAGCTCTTTTCAGATCTGCTCATCCGCAATGAACGGCGGCAAATTCGCCACAACAACCCTAGTCGAAGGCGTAGAAAGAGGAGAAACAAATAACAATTCATCCCTAACAAAAATACCACTAGCAACCAACGTACATACCAAGGCCGCTTTCTTCAAAAAAACAATAACCGCTTTGCTCATTCCAGACGCCGAGTGAATATGTTCAGCACCTACCTGTTCGCCAACAGCCAGCAACACCTCCTCAACTCTAACACCATCCACCGGTACACACCTGAAACCGTGCCTCAGCGACATAGCCTCGTCCCCAGCTGGCAAAGCAGCCATCGCGGCTGCCACACCGTCAACACCGAAACAAACCCCCCCCCCACTACCCGCTAATTCGGTATGAAAAAAAGAATGAATAAATAAGGAAACTGAAAAGTTAGAAGGAAGCATACAAAACATACCCAAACAACTTGGAAACCCAGGCCCTCTCGCCACAGCAACCTCCACACACCCCCACCTCTCAGCATGAGAGAGAGAGAGAGAGAGAGAGAGAGAGAGAGAGAGAGAGAGAGAGAGAGAGAGAGAGAGAATAAACTATGTACTGTAAACATCAGAAGTCTCATGCTGAATAAAGATGGCTCTCCCCTGACTTTCTGGTTGCATAACTTTTGTTCTTGGACATCACCGGAACAGGAAGCTAACACATAGTACATTATGTACGTGTCTGAAGCAACGAACAAAGTTCCCTAAGGAAAAATACATTTATATTCTACTGTATTTGCTATGGCTTTTGCAGTCACTAAATCTCAATTTGTCATTTTGGGTAGGCAAGACGAGGACGAATCTGGGGGCAGATTCAATATTATATATACATTTTTATTTTATGTTAAACAAGAACAAATAATAATAATAAAACAATAACCCTCCCTACACCACATCCAGAATGACATCCATCACCCCCCCACATCACTCCATCCACCTTCATCCTTCAAAGAGACAGAGATAGACAGAGGCAAGAGAACAAATATAAAAAAAATACATGTTATTGACTGACTTTTCCTGACTCTTAAATATTCAGTGGTAACGTCATTTAGGTCTGCAATGTAACACACATCTGTGAATGGTATATCCTAAAACAAATTGATAGAAGTATTATTAGGCCTGTATATTATTGAAATATCTGAATTTGGTCAGAGCAAACAAATCAGAGAAAGACTTGTATTGATATCGGCTCAAAAGGAATTGTTGATAACATTCAGGCTGCTTTCAATGCATCGCATTTAAACTTCACAGAATATTTTTTACTTTACCCTCATGGAAAACTGCACGATTGAAATGGCGCTCTAAATGGGCTGTGACCTTGCCCAACCTTGTTGGGTGAAACACAGTTAAGTGACGGAATGGGCAGTGGAAGTCCTTGCAGCATGTGGTGCAACTTTAAATCAGGCAAGGATCTTCCTTCCTGGATGGTTATATGCATCTTCAAAATAGCCTAATTGGTCAAATGGAACATTGTCAGATTATTTCACAGAATTTCACAGGAATTCAACAAGCATTTACACTGCAGACAGAAGGCTGAAGACTTGATTTAGCTGACAGACAGATCATATCCACTCTCTGGGCACATGGTAATTGCTTGCTCATGACTATCTTTCAGCATAAGGTACATACATCATAATGAACATAAAAATCATCTGTGTGTGTAATTTGTCCAGAAGTCATTTTCTAGGTGGACTTTACATTAATATGTTTGTTTGTTTTAACTACGTGATTACACATTAATATTTTCATAAGGTTACGGTTACGTATGCATTTTATAGAAAAAACCCTCACACCTTCTTTAAGACTATTATAGTAAACCCTTTGGTATCATAACGTTGGCTAGTTAGCTAACTTCACTAGTTAGTGTTAATAATGTTAATGTGATAAAGGCTAATGTGATATGTTAATAATATGAAGAAGAAAGGTGCCGAATATGAGTTAAACTGCAACAGGCTGGGGAGTGGGAGTCATGTACCGCAAGTTCTGAAGTAACGGGAAAACACGTTATTGGTTAGGGGGGCTAACCTGAGATCCGCGCCTTATCAGCCGAGGCAAGACAAGTAGGAACTTAAGTACTCACGCCCTAGCGAATAAGAATGTATATGTAGGGGGTAGATTAAGGACGGGGCGGGAACTAAAAAGGCTATAAAAACCGCACGGAGGGGAAGTAACTTTAGACTGGTAGGGAAGCTTGTCTCCAGATATATCTGATTGGGTTTTCAATCAAACTGGTTATTGATTATAATATTGTTCTCTTCCTTATTGACTTATCAACTTACTAGGGTGAAGCAGGTTGGCTTCAACATTAGATAACGTCATGATACTAAACGTTAAGCCTTTGGGCGAAGTTCAGCCTAGCTAGCTAACATCAACTTTGTAGTCGAATTAATTTCAAGACACAATGCTTGATTAACATTCAGTCAACAAGCTAGTTAACATTTACTTTCCTGTCCAATTAAAGACACCAGCAATGTTTTATACAAAACAAAACATGATTCAATATAGCTACTCATACTCTGATTACTGTCCATCTGGTTAATAAACATGCTATTGGTTAAACTTGTGCCGGTTCATGGTTATCCAATTCGTTGGGTGACGCTGTTACGAATAACGAGGGTCCTATAACTGCGGTCCCGAAACTGCAGTCTCCGGTACTGCAGCCACATGCTACTCCCTCATTTGGCGGTCACTAGAGATAGGGATGATCGACTCCAGAACAGTACGTGGCGGTATTTGCATTGTCAAGTTGTCTGCGATCCACCACAGGAAGAAGAAGAAGAAGAAGAAGAAGAAGAAGAAGAAAAAATAGGAAGACTACTGTAGAAATAAAGAACAAGTTATACTTGTAAAGACGTTTGATACAGAATAAAATGGACTGGAGTGAAGACTTGAGCGACTTTGACAAGGGCCAAATTGCTATGGCCAGACGACTGGGTCAAAGCATCTCTGAAACGGCAAGGCTTGTGGGGTGCTCCCGGTCAGCAGTGGTGAGTACCTACCAAAAGTTTAACAATACTGTGTATTGGGCAAATTATTAGAACATTTCCGCATATTTATCATCAGCCAGGGAATAGCTTGCTTTCCTCGCCAGCCACCTAATGTAGCTAGATGGACTGAGGACAAACGTATAGCTAGCTAACATCACACCTCCAAGCACTCTAATGTAATCATCAGAAACTGTTATAGTCACTACCTACCATATATGCAATGGATAATCATTTATGTTCTACCTTGGCCTGTTTGAATAATATTTTATAGCTTGCAATGGCATCACCAATTTAGAATATCCTCTTGGGCAGAACGCTGTAGTAGTATTAGCTGTCTGTCAGCTTAGACTAGCGATTCTGAAAGATCAGTCACTAGTAACTTGCGAGTGGTAGTGAGAAGACTCGCGGGATGTTTCTTTAGTTGTGGATTTTACTCTCAGCCTAGTTTAATGTGGTTTCTTTTATAACAAAAACGTGGGAAATTTCTAGTTTAAATAGTTTTCTTCTTTATAAGCCATTTTTTTTATCTAAAAATGCATGCAAATAAATCCCATGCTGCCAATTTAGCTCTAAGTCTCAGGAATGTTATGTCGAGTAGTCCTGACATAACATTCCTGGTTAGTCATGGCAGCTAGATTCTGTTCTGCTGCTGGTGTTGAACCTCCACGGCAGGAGGGTTTCCTTTCATATGGATGGACATGCTGGCATGAACTTTGTTGTATTCGACATGGCTGCCAACATTGACTGCATGTCGGTAGAGCGGATCATCTTACATATACCTGTAATTACAGTACATACCTGTACGCATGCTACATTTTGTATGTGTCTGACACCACAAACATTGTTCATTCAGGAAAAATATATTATATTCAATTGTATTTGCTATGGCTTTTGCAGTCACTAGATCTCAACCTGAAATTTGTCAATATGGGGAGGCAAGACAAGGAAGAATCTGGGGGCAGATACAATATTATATATACATTTTTATTTTATGTTAAACAAGAACAAATAATAATAATAATAAAACAATAACCCTCCCTACACCACATCCAGAATGACATCCATCACCCCCCCACATCACTCCATCCACCTTCATCCTTCAAAGAGACAGAGATAGACAGAGGCAAGAGAACAAATATAAAAAAATACATGTTATTGACATCTGACTTTTCCTGACAATTGAACACACATCTGTGAATGGTATATCCTAAAACAAATTGATAGAAGTATTATTAGGCCTGTATATTATTTACATGTGTCTGAATCTGGTCAGAGCAAACAAATCAGAGACTTGAATTGATTCACTGCTCAAAAGGAATTGTTGATAACATTCAGGCTGCTTTTAATGCATCCAATTGAAACTTCACATGATATGGTTTATGCCAAGAAAAATTGTTTTCTTTGCGTAAACCATATCATATTTTTCTTAAGGGAGAGTGAGCTCCCTTTGTAAGCCTATTTTTTTATCTTAAAAATGCATGCAAATAAATCACAGAATATTTGCCAAGGGCCAAATGATCACATCCCGTGCTGCCAATTTAGCTCTCAATCTTAGGAAGCCGACACTGGGTGACAGCCAATCACAAAGGGTGTGTTGGTTCTTCTTGACTCCTGTGTCTCTGTCAGTGTTGCCAGGAGGAGAAGTTTCCTGCACAATTGAGCTATTTTTAATGACAATATACGGGCAAAAATGGGCTAGGGTGTCAATTTACAGAAGTTTGTATAGTAAAAATACCTTTTGGATGGGTTTTTTGTGGAGTCTGTGGGTGATTGTGCTGTATCACGGTCTGTCTGTTTTAAGCAGCATATTTTAATAATGAACTGGCCTATGCTTTAAATCAAGTTGTCCATCTATTTATCAACAAGTCATTCTGGACAAGAGCATCTGCTCAATAACTTAAATGTAAATAATGTTAGAGGACGTGGATATCTGTAAAATATCCAAAACAATGTGACATGTAAATTTGCTGATGGGCTATTGTCAGAATGTTTTGTTGGCGAAATTGTTTGCAATGCCATTGTTCTCAGCTTTTACAGAATTGTCTGAGTGTGAAGCAAAGAGGCATTATCTTTGTACAGTCTCAGTATTGGCCTGTGTCTGAATTTGTACTTATCCCTACAGACCATGTCTTTTAAAGAAAAGGGCAAGTTTGAAGGCATGGCAAAGGGAGACAAGGTCGGCTACAAGAAAGAAATGAAGAACTGCAACCCACCCAACGGCCAGCAAAAGAAAAAGAGATTCAAGGACCCCAAAACTCCCAAGAGGCCACCGTATGTACTATTGTAGTAAAGGGTAAAAGTTTACCACTCAGGGTACAGGTAGGAAAATGTGTGCATGAGAATATAATCTTATTCTCATGCACACATTATTGACTCAATATTGTTTGTTAATATACGTGATTGCAAGTTACCATAATATGTTGGTATTTCTCAATGAATGTAGCTGTTCTTTTGTCACAAGCCTACCATTAAAATGTTTTTCACAGCCTATGTAAATCCTCAATGCTTCTCTTCAGTCAAGCCTAGATTGGTTGCTTAGCCTTCCTTGTGTGAGTAACTATCAGTAGCCCTACGAACACAAGTATGGATATAGGTTCCTTATGACTCCACCTGGGTGATTGAAGATGAACGGGGAATGATGTAATCTATATTTCAAAGTAATTAAATTTGTACCAACCAAGAAATAAAGTTACATCCTCCCAAATCATATAAACGTCTACTAAGTATCTAGAACTCACTATAGTAAAATTGGGTCCTAGATACATTTCTAGAACTGATTAAAGCTTCACTGTATAACCCATCCCAACAGACTGGTTCTAAACCCACATTGCATCTATAATAGGATTACCTATAAAACTGTGAAAACAAAGAAACCATCATTCACACATTTAAATATATTAAATTAGCAACATCCAAAGCTAAACAGTTGGTCTTGACGAATTCTACTTCCAGTAAACATTTACCTGTGACAAACAATACATAATGTGCAGAATTTGAACCTATTGATGAGTTCATCCCTTTATGGGACACACATTAAAAGACTGAACAAAACTGCAGTTAATCCAACCAATGACATTTCTACTTTGTTGATTGTCCATCCTCAATCTTGCTTTGTCTGAGTGGATGGTACTACCTTGGCCACCCACTTGTATGTCTGCTCCTTTCAGTAAGCAATTAGGCCCATTGGTGTGAGATTAGGATGTACCACTGTGTTAAGATACCAAACAACATGGCACTCTCACAAAACTTCCATAACATATCTTTATTCATACTACACCTATTTTCTTGGTTTATAAAACTGACACCATTCATAGAGATAAATTCAAGTAATATTAATTGACCACATTTTTTATTTCTTTTTCTGATAGGTCTGCGTTTTTCATCTTCTGTGCTCACTTCCGGCCAAAGGTGAAGAGTGAACACCCAGGTCTGTCCATCGGAGACACCGCTAAGAAGCTAGGTGAGATGTGGAACAGCTCCTCGGCAGAGGAGAAGAAGCCATATGAAAAGAAAGCAGCCACACTGAAGGAGAAATACGATAAGGTTAGTAGGGCTTTAGTACACGTGACCAGAGACCCTTTCTGTGCTGAGTGGTATACAGGTGCTGGTCATACAGGTGCTGAATATTACTTAAGACCAACACAAAAAAATCTTTTTAGAAATGTGGGCCAACTGAAAAGTATGAACATGAAAAGTACGAGCATGTACAGCTCTCAATACTTAGTTGGGGCCCCTTTTGCCTGAATTACTGCAGCAATACGGCGTGGCATGGAGTCGATCAGTCTGTGACACTGCTCAGGTGTTATGAGAGCCCAGATTGCTCTGATAGTGGCCTTAAGCTCTTCTGCATTGTTGGCTCTGGCGTATCGCATCTTCCTCTTCACAATACCCCATAGATTTTCTATAGGGTTAAGGTCAGGCGAGTTTGCTGGCCAATTAAGAACAGGGATACCATGGTCCTTAAACCAGGTACTGGTAGCTTTGGCACTGTGTGCAGGTGCCACGTCCTGTTGGAAAATGAAATCTGCATCTCCATAAAGTTGGTCAGAAGCAGGAAGCATTAAGTGCTTTAAAACATCCTGGTATCCACAGTGGACCAACACCAGCAGATGACATGACTGTGGAAACTTTACACTGGACTTCAAGCAACGTGGATTCTGTGCCTCTCCTCTCTTCCTCCAGACTCTGGGACCTTGATTTCCAAAGGAAATGCAAAAGTTACTTTCATCAGAGAACACAACTGGAATGGGTTTTGTTTCACAATCCTCTCCAGGGTGCGGTCATACCTAGTGCTAGTACACTTTTTTTTCTACCACATCTTTTCCTTCCCTTCTCCTCTCTATTAATGTGCTTGGACACAGAGCTCTGTGAACAGCCGGCCTCTTTAACAATGACCTTTTGGGTCTTGCCCTCCTTGTGCAAGGTGTCAATGGTCGTCTTTTGGACAGCTATCATGTCAGCAGTCTTCCCCATGATTGTGTAGGCTACAGAACTAGACTGAGAGACCATTTAAAGGCCTTTGCGGGTGTTTTGAGTTAATTAGCTGATTTGAGTGTGGCACCAGGTGTCTGCAATATTGAACCTATTCACAATATTCTAATTCTCTGAGATACTGATTTTGGGGTTTTCATTAATTGTCAGTTATAATCATCAAAATGAAAAGGAATGAACACTTGAAATATATCAGTCTGTGTGGAATGACTGTGTACATTATGCAAGTTTCACTTTTTGAATGGAATTACTGAAATAAATCAACTTTTTGATGATATTCTAATTATATGACCAGCACCTGTAGTTGGGATCCTTGCTAGTTGCTAGTTGCTAGTTTTTCATTTAGGCTAATGTACATTATTATGATTGATGTTTAAATAGTATAGTTTCTAAGTTCTTGGTGAGCGTAGTTCCTACAATCAGAACCCAAGATAAAACTTTGGTTTCTCAACAGTGTCTATGAATTTGAGATTGGGTACATTTCTCAAGACCCATCCCACACCTTTTTACCAAAATCCAGGTTGGGTGACAACATTGCAGTTGTTACAATTAACGATCCAATTTTGAAGGATGTCACACAATTCCTTCCAGGTCATTGTTGGGATCAGTAAATGAATAATACTTTTCAAACATTGTCTGACTGTAGGGAGCAGTACATCATGGTTAACTGTGGCTTCATCCCTATTTAAACACAGGCTTGTTCTCCAAGTCATAGAACTAATAAACCAACATTGACTCTATCAAGATGATTTTGATGGTGCTGCTAATAACCTCCCTGGCGCCATCATCACACAGAGTGGATCATGGGACCAGCCAAACAAACAGGTCAGCAGTTTGGCACTGTCAGCCTTTTCGGAGCTAAACCAGCTATGACTGACAACATGGACAGCAGTACTAATCTGCCTCCATCACAATGAAAACATTAATTTCTCAATAGACTTTAAAAAGCCTGATTTGTTCCTGCTATATTATACAACCCCGTTTCCAAAAAAGTTGAGACGCTGCGTGAAATGTAAATAAAACCAATGAAAACCTATATTCGGTAGAAAATAGTAAGGGCAACATCAAATGTTGAAACTGAGATATTTAGTTTCTTGAAAAATATATGCCCACTTTGAATTTGATGTCAGCCACATGTTTCCAAAAAGTTGGAACAGAGGCAACAAAAGACTGGAAAAGGTGTTTCATGCTAAAACATTAAACCTTGTGAAATATCACACAAACTAATCAGGTCAACTGGCAACAGGTCAGTAACATGATTGGGATATTAAAAGATCATTCCAGAGAAGATTGGGTCTGTCCGAAGTAAGGATGGTGGTCGTAGTGTAATATTATTATTATTATTTTTTTTTTATCAATTTGAAATGGCAACGTTTCGGGAACTGATCTACGGTACATAACATCATTAAAAGATTCAGAGAATCTAAAGAAATATCTGTATGCAAGGGTCCATGCCGAAAACTAATATGGGATGGCCGTAATCTTCAGGCCCTCTGGCGGCACAGCATTAAACATTTTTCAGATTCTGTAGTGGAAAATGCAAGATGGACTGAGGCGAAGTGCGAAACAGTCCAGTGGTCTGCTAAATAAAAAGCGTAAAATATTTTTGGGAATCATGGACACCATGTCCTCCAGACTAAAAGGGAGCGGCACCATTTGGCTTCTTATCAGTGCACAGTTCAAAAGCCAGCATCTGTGGGATGGTTTGGGGGTGCATTAGTGGACATGGCATGGGTTACTTTCTGTGAAGGCACCGTTAATGCTGAACAATATATACTGGTTTTGGAGCAACATGTGCTGCCATCCAGACGACACATTTTTCAGGGAAGGTCTTGCTTATTTCAGCATAAGTATGCCAAACCACATTCTGAACGTGAATCAAGTCTGGTTGCTGAACTGAATTGTTTCTTTATATTGCTCACCGGGTATGACCCCATGGACCTCACAGCAGGATTTTCAATGAGAGGGAGAGGGGAAAGATATAATCATGTTATTTACTCACAACTTCATTTGAAAGAACTAACTAGGCACGGCTTAGGCACTTCAATAATAACTTGTAGTTATTTTGATATCAATTGCACCCATTAAACATGGCTCCCAAAAAATGTCAACGCACCTGTTTCACAAGGTCCGACTTTAACGATGGCCCAGTGGCCTAGGGCCAGTAAAAATATGTGAATGTCATTGCCTTAAACATTTCTTCTGTTGTATTGCAGAATTGACAATATTTGTTTGTAAGGCATTTGGTTTAATAAAAAAAAATTCTCCCACTTAAAGTGGGTGTGTGATTACCACTTTTGCATGGATTTAGTACATTTGGTTAGAATTGCAATAGTACCTTTATGCTCAAACTGTTTATAATGTTCCATATGCTTAAGTGCTATTTTTAACTCGGATGTAGGCTCCAAACATTGGTAACCAAAGGCATAAAGTAATATTTTATTTATCTTTTTTATTTGCTCTGATTGAGGAGCATCTAAAAATATGCTCAAAATAAACCCAATGAAATGTAATTGATCTGTCAATTTTGACTCATTCATAGGATGCGCTTATTGCTTCTTTCTTTTGAATTAATGTTTTGGTTAACAGCTTTTTTCTCATTTTAATCACAAAATGTAGGGCTGATCGATTTGGTGAAAATTGTTTCACAGATTAAATAGTGAGGATTGTGACCGTGTATAATGGCTTGTAAATGACAATCACAGCGAGCAGAATTTCAGTTCATGTTGGGATACTCCCCCAATACGCTGTTGTGTCTGTATTTGAACAGCATCATTAAAAGCATGTCTCAGAGGCATAGATCTACCATTTTATTTAAGTGCTAAAATAATTCACTTAAGTATTTATTTACTAAAACAATTTGGCTTACATTTCTCATTAATTATTTTAACCAAATTCTAAAACTACTACATTTCTAAGGAGATTTCTCATTTTAAGAATTAGGATTAATGATGATCCTTCTCACTATTTAGAAATATTTGAAGAGGGGCTGCCATTACACCTTTGGCTAAAATAAAGTAGAAAATCCTATTACGAACCGAACACTTCCATAGATATGAATTTGTCCTGAGCTCACAGCTTCAAGAATGTCTGGCAGGCCAGAATAATTCATACTATGTTTGCAAGTCTGCAAGCAGCTGTTTTAACTGAGTAAAGTAGACTAAAGCTATTCTAACAACTTTTAAAATGCCTGACTTCTCTAAATTTGCTGTATAGCAAATAGCACTTGGAATGACAATCATCTATCGATGTTATTATACAGCCATCATTGATGGCTACGGCATCTTATTTCCCGTTTGGCTGTTGGCTGTGTAATGCAAGAGAACAACACAGGTTGCAAGACCAGTAAGCAGTGCAAAATCTCGAATAAGCTATGAAAAGATCAACTTTACAAATCCATTGGTCAGTTGCCTGAATAATATGAGACATTTTCTTATTTGCAAGTGTGGGATCTGAGCATTAACAACTACAATATAAATGTACATTTCATTAGAAGTGAATGTGCCTAGATAATGAGAATAACAGGAAACCTCTCTGTTTTGATTATCTCTCTTTAGGTTGCGCTCTGATAACCACAGGAATGTTTATATTTACCATTTGGCATGGGGGTTTCTGACTTGGCTTTGCTAGGTAAACACGCCCCTCAATGTATATAACTGCTTGTAACAAACATTACAGTGAGAAGAGACTGAGTGAGATGAGATTGAGGTTGTGTAAGGAAGACCAGGTCCGTAACCTCATGAACAGACTATCAATATGCTGCAATAAACAATGATCTACTCTCTCCCTTGACAACCGGTTACGTGAGTTATTATTTAAACCACTATATGACGGCTGATTTCTATCACAAGATACTTATTGAATAGGGATTTTAAACTGCTGTTATGTAACACTTCTTACACAACATAACCTAATCATAGGCTTCAGTAAAAAGTTGCTGTAAATTGTACCATGACTACTTTAACTTAAGGGTCTATATCACTGACGGGTTTAATTTTACCCTGTATTTTCCTAAGTGCTTACGATCCTGCCTCCCACACCTGTTGTCGAGTTCTCTCACAAACAGCCTTATTTACAAAAGCACAAAATGTGCATTTATATTAAAAGAAACAATTATGTCATACAAAGGATGCCCAAACCCCTTATAATGCTCAAATTAACAAAATAGCATAGCCTAAATGTATTCCCAAACTAACGCTGTAAAAAAAATATTTCTTTATTAATTATCTAATGCTTGAAAACAATTGTTGCTTTTTCTGCATATTACTTGCTTTAAGTCTGCTGGCTCACTTGTCATTTGGCCTGAATCAGAAAAATTACAATGGCAAGAAAGTGTTTATGACGGGCCCAACATCCTTGTTTTAATCTTTTTTTTATGGTTTCAAATATTTCATATTTTAGCAATATCAAATAGCAGCTTTTTAAACAAGTTTGATGTGTGTTAATGGGTTATCCCCACCATTTTACACCTCTGGGCACACAGTGCAATCGATTAAAGAGACAATTCTAAGTGCTTGTGACATCTAGACATTGCTCAAGCCCTAATGGCTAACATTACAGATGTTGCTCATCTAATTCCAGTGTTTTCTTACTGCGGTATATTTCAGTAGATTGCATCAAGCTGTGATTGCACTATTCCTAAGCATGGGCGAGCTAGAATGCTGAGAATGTTATTATTATCAAATAGTTTTCTCAATGATGGTTGCACACAATGTTTGCAATGTTGTTAATATTACAACTCCTAACAAGTTTAATTTAAAAGCAAAATATTTCCAGTTGTCTTCACCTCTGCTATAATTACAATGTGTTTTTATGAAGAAACACTAATAGCCTACACAGAAATAAATACTATTTGTTAAAACACTTGAATTATCTTAAAAAATGATATGATACAAAGCACAGCTATTTGTTTAGGTCATGGTTTTGAAGTAGAGTATAATAGAAGAACGCATCTTATGACAATTTGTGAAATGACTTTAAAACCGACATTTGGGTATATTGTATACTCTCCTAATTGGTCAGTCTATCTTTAAATTTCACTTGCTGTTTTTTTTCGTTCTAGAATGCTGAATGAAGCTTGAGAATTAATGTTCAGTTGTTGGAGAAACAAAATTATTATATCTTCATTATGACTGGCTTTTCCCTGTTGACATGGGCAAACTAAAACCAAGCACAATCTATATAAACAAAAATATGATACTGCAATTTCTGCTTCAACACCTAAACTATATTTTACAAAATGTCATTTCACAGGATTTACACTTTCAGACCCTTAGTATCCACGTGGTTTAGCTTTGTTAGCATTCAGTAGTCTAAACAAGAATGAATTACAGGATGTTTGTTTTAAATGTTATAAACTAATTAATTTAAAATACGCCACACGTAAATACTTCAGAATGAATCCAATAGTGTTGTTTTTATTTTGATGATGTTCACAGGTGGTGCTTAAGGGGGTGCTATCTTGGTGCATGGAGGTGCTGACATGAATGGCTTCATTAAGCGCTCACAAAGTCCTTTTACAAAACACTGGGCCTTAAACCCCAAGGAGCAGACAACAGTTGTGTTGAAATTCAGTGGCTAGGTAAAACTCCCTAAGACGACTGAAAATGTATAAGAAACCTACAGATGAACCAGGCTCAGAGGGGTGACCAGTCTTCTTCTGGCTCTGCCGGGTTAACATATCGTGAGCTGAGAATTCTAGGCAAAATTTAGTTATTTAAATATATTGGAATATTGGATTTTAATCTTTGTGTGGTGTTATTTTTGTGAACGTGTTGTGTCTATAACTTATGTCTTATTCACAAAATAAAAAAGTTGTATCTTCTAAAAGGTATACTTCATTGGAGTTATTCGATTGTATCTGTGCTCCAATCCGAAGCCTCAATGAATACGGGAGGACCAATCAAAATCCATCCTTTAACCATGCTGTGCTTGTTTGTGTGTTAGTTGACTTGGGATAGTTCGCAAATTTCAAAATACTATTGGAAACCTACATTTTTTTATATTTTTCTATGATTTGCTAAAAAGAGAGCAGTAGTGAAGCATAAATTAGCTATATTGCGGATCGTTTATAGCATGCAAAGTTGATACCTAACCCACTAGTTTGCAAGCTAATACCGTTAGTTACCTTGTCCCAACTCGCTAGCGAAGGTACGTAGTTTGGTTAACTACGGTGAATATAGCTAGCCTGCAATCTGCCCATCTAGTTTCAAAGTGGCAAGTTAACGTTAGCTGGCTAAGTAAACTTTTTATCGCCTTGGCTATCCACCTAGCAACTAGATGTGCAGCTAGCTGGCTTAGAGACAAGGTAGTGATATTATCAGCTCACTAGCTAGATAACTAGCTTACAAGTCAATATACTTTTTAGAGCTTTTATGTGTTCAGGAGTGCAGTCATTTTGGCCATGTATCAATAACGGCCAGCTATAAAAAGCACTTAGTAGACTTGCTATAGTAGCTATCTGTTTGTAGAAATTGTGTCTATAAAAGGGATAACAGAGTATGCTCAGATTATGATCATGAAACATGGACACATACAGCAGGCGAGATAACAAAGAGACCAGTAATGAGAAAGGTAGTAAGACAGAGAGAAGGGTGTGGGTATATACCTTCAATATTAATAATATTTTGTGTAGTATAAGAATAAATAATATAGTGTATTGTTTTGTATTCCTAACAGGAGAGGCAGTGGCAGGAGAGACTGATATAATTTCAGTAATTCAATTGACACACACAGACTTCAAAGACTTTTAGTCTTGTTACAAAAATGATAATTACAAGCAAATACCTTTTTGCTGCTGTGGCCCAGATTGTGTTTGGTCAGTGTCCGCACATACTAAGTGCCTCCTGTAGATGTGGACATCAGGGGCTGAAATGTAAATTTCAGGTCAGACTGTCTTAACAACCATCATCTTGCCACAGGCAAGAGACAAAAAAACACTCAGAGGCCAAGATGAATGACCTCAAGTCAATGTTTAAGCACATGCCTGTTAAAATAAAAAGTAATAATAATGATAGTTTTGTGTAGAGTAAAAAAATGAAGAAATGCTTAATATGTAAGGTGTTTCAAACTTGATGGCATTGCCTAACTGCATATAAATTTGCATATTGAATATACTTGTTCTAATGGTTCAAATATAAATTTGATACATTAATAAGATGAAGAAATGATGTATACATTTTTCACATGTAGTGTATGTGTTGGAACAATGTTTTGCAATGTGGCTATATTTATCCTTTGAAACTAAAGGTTTCATATAATGATGGTGAGACAGAACCTTTATATTTCCAAACCGGATCAGAGCTCTCAGAATTATAAGATTCTGTTGTAACTATTCCAAAAAATACAAGTACAAGTACAATCCACCCACATTGCCAAGCATCAACCAAAGGGACACCCACCAACCACAACCATCCTGAAGGAGGGCCGAGTATTGCCAGTAGAGTACAGCCCAATCGTACAAGTGTGCAACAGAGACAACAAAAAGCCAGTAACTCTGCTCCTGAATGGCACTGGAGGGAGGGCATCCCAATGAGAGCCCACCTGGCACAACTGCATGTGTGGACAGTATCAGTCCTTTCTGGTCACCTTCACACCCCTGGGCCAGACTACAAATAATCATAGACCAGGCTGAAGAGAAGAGTCTTTTAGTAGACACTTGCAAGTTTGGATTTCTAACTTTAATTGGCTAATCATTCCACAGTAATGTAGCTCTATAAGAGAAGGCCCTGCTTCCAGCTGTTTGTTTAGAAATGTTATGTATTATTAAAAGACTTAAATCTTGTGATGTTCGGTTACGTGTAGGTATTTATGGCTGGATCATTTCAGTGAGATAAGTAGGAACAAATCCATGTATTGATTTATAGGCTTACAATAAAACCTTAAAATCAGCCCTAACCCTAACAGGCAGCCATTGTAAAGAGGATAGTACTGGAGTCATGGGTTCAAATTTGTTTGTTCTAAGTATGATTCTAACAGCCGTGTGCAGCACTCATTTACATTTATTTATTGATTTATCATGGTAACCGGAAAAAAGAGCATTGCAGTAATCTAATCTTAAAGTAACAAAAGCATGGATGAGGTTTCTGCATCAGTTTTTGAAAGAAAGTTTCAGATTTTTGCAATGTTTCAAAGATAAAAATAAGCAGGTCTTGAGATATTTTATATATTCATCAAAGGAGAAGTCAGGGTCAAGGGTAACGCTGAGATTTCTTACAGTTTTTTGGGATATGACCATGCAGCCAACGAGGTTCACAGTGAGATCTGCCAACAAAACTGTTTCTTCAGTCCTAAAACAAGCATTTCTGTTTTGCTTGAGTTTAAAAGCAAGAAGTTATCTTCTTATCATAACTTCCTATTATCTGAAACAGATGCTTCCAAAGTAGCACATTTTGGGGCTTCTCCATGCTTCATCGAAATATATAAGTGTCATCAGCATAACAGTGAAAATTGACATTGTGACTCTGGATGACATCACCTAGAGGCAGCATATATACAGTGGGGAGAACAAGTATTTGATACACTGCTGATTTTGCAGGTTTTCCTACTTACAAAGCATGTAGAGGTCTGTAATGTTTACCATAGGTACACTTCAACTGTGAGACTGAATCTAAAACAAAAATCCCGAAAAGCTCATTTTATGATTTTTTTTTTAATGATTATTTGCATTTTAGTGGAATTGGGTCTAGCTGACAACTTGTTGGTTTAGAACTCATTACAAATTTAGGGAATGTGTCGAGCGATACATGATCAAAAAGTTGCAGTGTCCCCCCATTGACACCTGGTCAGGGAGGTTCAGGACTTTGTCAGGACAACTGAGATTTTGGGGACTATAATTATTTAAGGAGGTGTCAGTTATTTGTTTTCTAATGGTGATGATCTATTCATCAAAGACGTTCATGTATTCGTTACAGCTAAAGTGGAGACCCACTTCACTCGTTGAGCTTTTTTGTTAACTTTGCAGCTGTTTAAAAGAGAACTAACGTTAAATCTGAGCTGTGTATATATTTTTTGCTATTCTTACCCCATAAAATCAAGTTATTCCAGTTGAGATGCCTGATATTATAATCGAGGAAACCGCATGTCTGAATTCTCTACAGAAAGGCGGCTCCTCTTGTATATGTTGATAACAGAACACCCTGAGTGTGATTTGGTGGATTTCATCGTTGGAAATAATTGTCCTACAATGGCCAATGCTGTTCTGTGATTTATCACCGGCCAGGAAGAAATACTTCTGTTGCGTGTCCCCTTACATTGTAATGCCATTTACAAACCATTAATGTTTGTGCATATTCCCGGGGTGAAGAGGACCCTAAAGTGTGCGATTTAATTTTATGAATGGATATTGATTTTTATGAATGGATGGTTACATGGCTGGGATATTTGGAAAAGAGAACCCTACATTGGTATGTACAGTAAGTTGAATGATTTATTTTCCTCCCTGTCATGTATCTTGAACAAGGAGCTGATAGTGTTGTGTTATATTTTCAAAAGATAACTTGTATGGAGAAATAAACTGAAAAATGATACTACTTGAATGTCACTTGTGAGCCTTGCTGTACAATCAGCTGTTTACATTTTTACCCCGGGCCCACAAGGTTTAGCCTATGTTTTCTAACCATATTGCCAGAATAATGTGTTGAATATTTGTTCATGGAGTGTAGAATTTGCTCCTTGAAAAAAATATCTCTTGAGTTGTTTTACATTGATTAACTTAATTTCAATTCTATCATGTATTTTTGGCAGAGTGCCAGTGCTGATTTGTCATAAAATCAAGGAAGATTGCCATTCTATGGGGTCATTAACCAGTTGTTTAGATTACTATCAGGAGTTAAT
The DNA here is from genome assembly GCA_016801105.1 of Esox niger. NCBI lineage: Eukaryota > Metazoa > Chordata > Actinopteri > Esociformes > Esocidae > Esox > Esox niger. The sequence goes on along the minus strand of JACXGJ010001335.1, from coordinate 50,025 downwards.
CACATGCACAGATTTTCAGTAAAAGTGGCCCCCAAATGATCAGATAATGGCCATTGGTCCATAGTTGTGCTAGGCTTCCAGTTATTGCTAGCCAAATTCTAACAACCATGCTTGCTAACAAAACAGTGAGTGCTTGCTTTTGACAGAGCAGCAGTTATCTTCTGTCTAATGCATTAATAATGTCAGTCTATAACCAATATCCATATCATGCTCATAAAAATGAATATGCTGTCTTAAAGTTATCTTTCATTTAAATATACATGATCTTAGGTACCGTACGTAGTGACTACCTTGACTTCATGTATGGAGCCTCTGGCTCATCACAAAGTGATGTAAGTTGCTAAGCAGCCATCAGCAACTATCAGAGCCAAGTTCTGCCGATAGCAATAGTCTGTAAAACCGATTAATCAGTCGACCCTTATTTTCAACAACAGAAATGACTAAATTGCATGTAGTGTAGGCCGATAACTTGTATTTTAGAATGTTTGATTAAATATGAGAACAAAATATAAAGCATTTTCAATACACACGGCCTATCGGCTGCCAAGAAAATGGAAGTGCTCAGTATTTTAAGGGAACATTTTGCCTATTGCATGTATAAAATAAAATGGTAAATGTACCTGATTTAGAAGTAAGTTAAACAAAAAAGCCTTATCATCCAGCCAAAAATAAACTAAATATATATTATTTCAATGCGCTACATTGCAAATATAAAGCAATCTGCCATAACATTATGACCACCTTCCTAATATTGTGTAGGTCCCCCTTTCGCTGCCAAAACATCCCTGACCAGTGAAGGCATGGACTCCACTAGACCTCTCAAGTTGTGCTGTGGTGTCTGGCACCAAGACGTTAGCAGCAGCTTCTTTAAGTTCTGTAAGCAGCGAGGTGGGGCCTCTTTGGATCCAACAGAACCCACAGATGCTTGATTGGATTGAGATCTGGGAAAGTTGGAGGCCAGGTCAATACCTTGAACTTGTGTTCCTCAAACCATTCCTGAACAATTATTGCTTTGTGGCGGGGTGCATTATCCTGCTGAAAGAGGCTAATGACGTCAGGGAATACTGTTCCCATGGAAGGGTGCACTTTGTCTGCAACAATGCTTACGTAGGTGATACGAGTCAAAATAATATCCACATTTATGGCAGGTCCCAAGGATCCCAGCAGGACATTGCTCAAAGCATCACACTGTATCCGCTGGCTTGCCTCCGTCCCATAGTTCATCCTGGTGTCATTTGTTCTCCAGGTAAGTGACACACGCACCCAGCCAGCCAGTTGATGTAAAAGGAAACATGAGTCATCAGACCAGACCACCTCCTACCGTTGGTGCGCGGTCCTTCCTCAAACATGATAACAAAATGATCAATGTTATTCACCCCACCAGTCAGTGGTCATATTGTTATGGCTGATTGGTGTTTATCCTGGCATTTTAATAAGGGTGTGTAGACTTTTTATATCCACTGTAAGCTTGCTTGCTTGCTATTACTGGGAGAGAAACAATAAATGAAACAAGCTTTCTGAATTGAGCTATATAAAATGTTGTTGATTATTTTATAGAACCATGATCATATTAATTATTAGTGAAACATAATAAAATCGATATCCTTGACTGTTTCATAACACTTCGATATTAGGATAGCTTTTATGCATCTCGTTTTAACTGTATGGGCCTAGTAACAAAAAAATCGAATGGATTTAGTCACAAAAATACTGTAGCCTGTGTTGTCTGAAATAGTAATTTTTAGTTTCACAAGACCTCCCATAAAAAACTAGAAATATTTCTTCATATAATGAATCTTAAAGCCCTGGCTGTTCAACTGTTAATAACTGTTTAGGCATGTGACAGTACAAGTCTCATAATGCATTTTGTCCCACCCAGCTCTCTTCTTCGGTTAATGTTAAGTAATTAAAAGTAATTCATCAACTTTTGTCCACTGTAAATAAACAAATTACATGTTTTGTTCAAACACCATTTTATTAGAAACTTTAGGGAAAGAAACATGTGATTTACCACTGAAAATGTTCATGAAACAATGATGGGTTGAATGTGTAGCCAGTGCCGTTTCATAACCGAAACCTTCATGTTAACACGCTATGTGTCCAACAAAAAAATTGGTGGGAAAAAACAATGTATTAGGCTATTTTACCAAAATTCTGACATCTAAATTAGGATTCAGTTATGTGAAAGGTTGCGTGATGGTTTATGGATGGAGTCAAACACCACAACATAGCAATCCATGAATAGGATTATAGTAGACAATATTCTGTAGATTTGAATTTATGGCCATAGAACAATAGAGCTTGAATTTAAAAGCAGTAAACCCTATAATAACAGCAGTTTCAGGCAGATGTCGATTTTCTCACAGATGCCCCCTGGTGGCCATTCTTATATTAAATTGTATGTTTCTCCATGGTACTGTAACTTGTGCTGTATATCGCAGTATAACAAGCCATGCCCCATCACGGATCCCCCCCCCCCCTTGGAGCTGGAATTAGATGAGTGACATCTGTGTGTTCTCACTGAAATGTTTTGAGTGAAATACACATTTATCACGTGTTGCTAAGAATTCTTCAAGAGTAATAACACCCAGTGGTACACCATTTTTTACCAGGCACTACTACATTTGCAAGACAAAAATGTCAGGAAAGACAGTTTACTATGGGAGCCTCAATAGTGTTAAGATGTTGAACTTCCTGGAGTGTACACTGCTTGGTTCCAAACACAAAATAATTACTTTATATCCTACAGGACATCACCTCATACTGCACCAAGGGTAAACTGCATACATCCTCTACTGCAACTGACGATGACGAAGTAGAGAATGACGAAGAGGATGACAAGTAGCTGATGGGTAGCCGTCCTGCTGATGCTGCGCCCATTCTTGTTTAATGAAATGTAAAACCTGTGGTATAAATGTCACATCTCTGGAAAGAGGCAACAAGAACACTGTAGATTGTATATCTTGTGTTTTTAAAACATATGGGTGCGGTTTCACAGATGTAGATTAAGTCTTTTCTAGGACTAAAACAATTAAGTTAAATAGAAAACTCATTTGAGCTAGTTTTTAAGTCCTAGACTAAGCTTATTCTATGTGTTTGCTAGACTTCTGTGTTATGCTCCCTAACTGTTTGAAGGTTAACACTGTGTTTTCAATTAGGTGTTTAGTTGTAAATATTTCAGTCATAGATCTTTTTCCATTGCTCAAACTTGCTTAGGAGGTATACAAAATAAATATGAAAGTAATACGTTCTCTTTAAGTATGCAACTCTAGAATACGAATTTTGGCTGGTAGCTTGTGTAACCCTGCTTTGTATTTATTTGAAAAGATTTTCCATTTTTTATTGTTTTCTGAATACCACTCTAAAACATGCTGGAGTGTCTTGAATAAAGATATTTTTTTAAATATTATTTTCATTATTTATAAGACTTAGGAGATTGTATTCAATTACGAAACTGGGTGATTTGTTTTACTTTACGTACAGTATTACACTGGAAATAATCAAGGGTATATGGGCTGATTACACACTCCAGAGGCCTCTTGAAATAAAGAACATTGCATCCTCCATGAGCAATTTGTAATCCCATATGGAAGCAAATGTGCAACAAAATATAATGGGGTTTGAGAATTTATTGTATACACAATATTTATAGCCATAAATTATACCTAATTATACCTTCCATTGGCACCTTCTAATGACTGCAACCTTGCAGCCTCTGTATGTGAAGTGGAACCCTGTGTGCAATTAAACCCAATAATAGATAAGACTGTAATTTGTGCTGTGATAAGTATTAGCGCCCTGTCTTTCAGCACTGTTGCACATTTTTTCTCATTTAATTTGGTCAGATCTTTTTGTAAGTTGTAATATACTGTTTTTATATAGTCAAAGAAAAATTTCACTGATTGGTGCTAGTTTGCAAAAAACTTTGGTTTGGTGCTAGGCTAATCAAACATGCAATCTTCAGGTGTGAGAGTTTCAGTGTGTGCCCCAATTAACTCAACATAATGAAAGGGATTATTAGGGTCAGGTGTTTGAAAACCTCGGTAAACAACATGCCCTTATTTGTGCCTAATTAACCCTGACCAATATAAATCCGATTGACTTATTTCAAAAGCCACATCAACTGGCTATAGTCAGTTTGGCTCCGGGGAGGCATTTTCATGAGGCCTACTACTGTAGGAAAGAAACTGTTTGCGAGAGGTTTTGGTCCTGATAGACCTCAAACTTCTACCAGAGGGGAGAGTCCTGAATAGTCAATTTCCAGGGTGAGAGAGATCAGTCCCAAACTTTGCTGTTCGCCTCTGCGTCCTGGAGATGTGTAGACCTTGTAGAGACGGCAGAATGCAGCCAATCATCCTTTCTTCAAAGCGGATGATGTACAGTGTACAGTCTACAGTGTACAAGACTGTGATGGAGGGGTTCAGAATGGACTCTATGATGACAGTGTAGAAGTGCACCATCACAGTCTTTGGTTGAACTTTTTCAGCTCCCGCAGGAAGTACATCCACTGCTAGGGCTGCACGATAAATACAATTTTGATTGAAATTGCGGTATGGTCATGTGCAATATCCATATTGCAGTGGTCTGCGATTTTCACCTTTGGACCTTCAGGTCATACTATCAAAACTAATGCCTATTACGTTATCTGTATCCAATAAAATGCGGTAGTCCCGGTTCGCGCTCTTGTGGCTGACCAATCACGCACTAGCTGACATCTACTCACTACATGCACACTTTGACAAATCACAAGCGTCCCAGCCCAAAGCGTGTTTTACATGCTGTGACTGTGAGGAAAGAATATACAGTGGGGAGAACAAGTATTTGATACACTGCTGATTTTGCAGGTTTTCCTACTTACAAAGCACGTAGAGGTCTGTCATTTTTTAAAATAGGTACACTTCAACTTTAAGAGACGGAATCTAAAACAAAAATCCAGAAAATCACAATGTATGATTTTTAAATAATTAATATGCATTTTATTGCATGACATAAATATTTGATCACCTACCAACCAGTAAGAATTACGGCTCTCACAGACCTGTTAGTTTTTCTTTAAGAAGACCTTCTGTTCTCCACTCATTACCTGTATTAACTGCAACTGTTTGAACTTGTTACCTGTAAAAAAGACACCTGTCCACACACTCAATCAAACAGAATCCAACCTCTCCACAATGGCCAAGACCAGAGAGCTGTGTAAGGACATTAGGGATAAAATAGTAGACCTGCACAAGGCTGGGATGGGCTACAGGACAATAGTCAAGCAGCTTGGTGAGAAGGCAACAACTGTTGGCGCAATTATTAGAAAATGGAAAAAGTTCATGATGACGGTCAATCTCCCTCGGTGTGGGGCTCCATGCAAGATTTCACCTCGTGGGGCATCAATGATAGTGAAGACAGTGAGGGAACTTCACGGCAGGACCTGGTCAATGACCAGAAGAGAGCTGGGACCACAGTCTTAAAGAAAACCATTAGTAACACACTACACCGTCATGAATTAAAATACTGCAGGGTATTTAAAATACTGCAAAGTCCCTCTGCTCAAGCCAGTACATGTCCAGGCCTGTCTGAAGTTTGCCAATGACCATCTGGATGATCCAGAGGAGGAATGGGAGCTCATGTGGTGTGATGAGACAAAAATAGAGCTTTTTTTCATCCTTCTTCCTCCACTCGCCGTGTTGGGAGGAAGAAGGATTAGTACAACTCCAAGAACACCATCCCAAGCATGAAGCATCATTCTTTGGGGATGCTTTTCTGCAAAGGGGACAGGACGACTGCACCGTATTGAGGGGACGATGGATGGGGCCATGTATCGAGAGATCTTGGCCAACAACCTCCTTACCTCTGTAAGGGCGCTGAAGATGGGTCATGCCTGGGTCTTCTAGCATGACAACGACCCAAAACACACAGCCAGGGGAACAAAAGGAGTGACTCCGTAAGAAACATCTCAAGGTCCTAGAGTGGCCTAGCCAGTGTCCCGACCTGAACCCAATAGAAAATCTTTGGAGGGAGCTGAAAGTCCGTATTGCCCAGGGACAGCCCCGAAACCTGAAGGATCTGAAGAAGGTATGTATGGAGGAGTGGGCCAAAGTCCCTGCTGAAATGTGTGCAAACCTGGTCAAGAACTACAGGACACGTATGATCTCTGTAATTGCAAACAAAGGTTTCTGTACCAAATATTAAGTTCCGCTTTTCTGATGTATCAAGAACTTATGTCATGCAATAAAATGCAAATTAATTATTTAAAAATCATACAATATGATTTTCGGAATTATTGCTTTAGATTCCGTCTCTCACAGTTGAAGTGTACCTTTGATAAAAAATGACAGACCTCTACATGCTTTGTAAGTAGGAAAAGCTGTTAAATCAGCAGTAAATCAAATACTTGTTCTCCCCACTGTATAATCCAGGGTTTTGTCCTTCATAGTTCAAATGCAGGATATGATGACACAGCTCTTGTTGTCTCCATTCTTGCTGCTCTATCACCCAGGTCAGGAGAATCTGTGTGTTCTCCTTTGAGCATACCAAAATGGCCAGTTTTATCTAAGGGCTGCAGGCCGGGTCGGAAGTGATGCACCAAAAAACTCACTTTTCCTTCTGTGACTTCAGTTCACTGTACCAAATGTTTAAACACCGAAGCTCTCCTCTTGCGTGTGGCGTCGACCCCAGGCTTTTCTCTCAGCTACATGGACAGCAGATGAGATGTACCTGGTATGGACCCAACCAGTGTGGCATGATGTCGTGCAGTTGGTCTTTCCTCACCCCAGCAAATGTTCAGAATCGGAGCCTTCCTTAGCTCTCCCTGTCAGTTGAAGGGTTGCCTTCATCTGTGGGACAGTCCGTGTGTGTGTGTGTGTGTGTGTGTGTGTGTGTGTGTGTGTGTGTGTGTGTGTGTGTGTGTGTGTGTGATCTATTTTATCTGAGCCCACCTCACAATTGTCCAGAGTCTCTCTGGCTCCAACCAGTCCTTTATTGCTGAATTGCTTTCTAGTGTCCTGTACCTTTCGGTGAATTCTCCTTGAGAAGATTAGTTGCAACTGCACAGTACACAATCAGAAATATGTCAATTTCATTAGTTTGTTGCTTCTTGCTAATGCATTAGAACACAGTCCTACCAAACACTTAAACTTGTATACCTGAATATCCAATATATTTCTGTTTCCTTTGTTTAAGTAGATTAGAACAGTTGTAAACAGTAGCAGTATAGTGGAAACACTAACATTTCTGGTGCTTCTTTTCTGCTAGTGTTGCAAAATAACAATTCCACTTTTTCATGTTGTTGGTCTAAATTCAATGACCAGCCAGTAACAAACCTACAAGAACAGAAGAACACAATTTCCTATCACTGTTCCAATTACTAATCATCAGTTAAGATAGTTTGCTTACGCTGTAAGTATTTCTCACAAGGAATAGTTCCTAAACAATTCTTAGTTCATCATCTAACCAGATCACAGTAGATATAATTACATCTGATTGTTTAATCTTGGAACTACAATCAAATTCATCTTTGCTTCACATTAATGATCAAATATCTTATTGCAAATCAAAACATTTCACACCATCTTGAAGCTCAGCTAACATAAATGTTATTTAGCCTTTAATTTCTCTACAAGATAAAACCCGGTTTGAATTTCTCTAAGCGTCTTCTCATTTATCCTAGCACATCAAAGACATTCTGTAAACCCCCCTCCTTTTGTTCTGTCTCCTCAGACCTTGTCCTGAAACAGGGTGTGAGGGTCTCAATTAACTTAAAGTAATCTAGATCTTGATCTAGAAATGTGTTACACTTTTAGGACCTGATGCAAAATTCCTTTCTCAGTTTCAATTTAAACATAGCAAAACATAGTACCCATGTAAGGAATAACAAAATGCGCTCCCTGCAACCTTTTTACCCACTTATTCCATAATGCATGAGATTTTGCATGGTAACTTCTAATCAAATATCAAACAAACAAACTGCACAGTCACATTCTCAGAGTGACTATTCATCCCAACAAATGTCTTTCTTTCTTAGCTAAACCAAATAAAAATTGTAAGATGTATTCTACTCAGCCACAACCATGTTAGGTTTTACATCAAACAAAGTTTCCAAAAAACCAAATTAGACAAACACTGTAACTGTATACTAAGGGACATAACAGATTTTCTGATATGACTATTTCTATTTTACTTTCCAAACAGGAAAACCCAATTCTTCATGTAACTCTTTTAAGTACCAATTTAATTCGCTTTGAACTCTTAAGTTGAACTAATTTTCACCATAAATAATAATTTCATACATTCCCCCCTTTGCTTTCAAGTCCCTCAAGGGAAAATGACACCACACATGAAAGCAGAACAATTACAGGACGGACATGAAGAAAACCGAGAGCAAGTACAAATCTATTATACATTCAGCAAGGAAAATGATAAAAAAATGATAAAAACATCCACAAACCAAAAAAAACTAATGTGCCACACAGTCGCTCGTGTGAAGGAATTATAAAACAACCCTATGACAAAGTTGTCTCACTCAAAGAAGCAATACCCAAATTTGAATATCAAAACGTGCATTTCCACAGGCAATGGCGAAACTATATCGTGACAACAATAACATCATGTCTTAATTAACCTCCTGATGTTCAGGGAATTTCTCCAACTTTGATGCAACCTTTCTTGATGACCGATACTATATTCCATGCACTGACTTCAGGATTGTTCTAATTATTAACAATGGGGGATGATTTTAGGTCTCTACCCTCACTACAAGTCGGTTGTAAAACCATACAGCTATTGAGAGGAAAATATATTCAGCTTGCACTTAACATTTGATTATACCAAAACAAAATATACTCATGTTGGGGAAATTACCACAGATGAGACTAGCCAGAACACTCAAATTTAACCCACAGTAATAGGCTACTTTAATTCAATGGGCAAAGTTGGTAAAGGCCATCCCAGCGGGTCTGCCCCCCTTCCTGGAGCTCAGGACTATCCACTGCTGGTAGGCCATAAAGGCCAAATGGATTGTTTAAAATGTTAATGAAACTTATGTTTCCATACAATAATATCTGACATGCTCCTCAAAATATCAGGAGTAAGAGAGATCATGCTTTCAACTTAGCCGATATCCCACATTAACCGAAGGTTCAGAGTTATGAACCTAATCATCCAATTTCGTTGCTGTTTGTAAAATAATAGCTTATCTTATCAACACAGTAACAGCAGGTCAGAAAATAAGGAAAAACTCTCATGGCAATGATATCAGAAAACAGATGTATGATATTACTAAAAACAAGGTGAGAAATCAGTGAGTAATCCTCAGGATACTCCAATCTAGATCTCTTAACACTGTCACATCAATCTACTCCAATCGTCCACCATTTCACAATTTAATTCCATTAACGAGTATCAGGCATTAGTCTTAAAACACAAGTATTATGCCAGTCATCATTGTAAATACAAAGTGAAGCTAAATTACTTAACCAAAACCAATTGAACATTTTCTTTGCCTTTGGCCATTTGGGGAATAAACAGGCTGTGGCTAATTTATTCTTCTTTGCAGGCTATGACTATATTGGAAGAGAATCTAGTCTTCATGAGAAACTACGTGTTTTCTTAAAGACCATCCCCATGTGGATTCTTCAGTCTAGCACTTATACAACATATAAGGAGAGAGAAAACACAACATTTTAACCTTTAGTAAGAAAACCTCAAGATTTTACCAAATTAGGAAAGAATCATACCAATTTCAGATTCATCCCTTGGATTAAATTTAGAACATTATTCTTGTATTGAATTCTAAGGTATCGGGCGAATACCTCCACGTGTGCCAGCCATCCACTGTACACTGGAAGGTAAATTCCATTTCGCGGAGTCAAAGGTCGAAAGAGTGGGCCTCGCCAAAATATCACAGTAATGACGCAACAAATGCGCTCACCCAAGTGTACACCAAACAAAGCAAAACCTGGCAAATTAAAAAACTCCCTGCTTAACAACAATCTCGGTGAACAAAATCAAATATTCCACCAAAGAACACAAAATGCTTGGGCCATGACTGCATACAGATAATGGGCATAAGGCGCAAACTTCACTGCTTCATCAACTAAACTATTCGCCAAACCACCAACTGTCCAACAACTTTGGCGTTTTGCAGGAGCAATCGATACTCCGTCCCGCAGTCCAACTGCCGCAGTCTAACTGCTTAAAATCCTGCACGATTCGCCCTCAGAATATTTTGACTGCATGGGAGTTACTAGTGCTACCAGGACATGGAACAATGGCAGTTTCTTAACTACAGTAGCTAAAACAGAAATGTTCCTCACATATTACTTTCAGTAAGCATCCTCTAACACTCTCATTATTAGCCACTATGATCAGATCATCAACCCATACTATTAGGATTACTTTTTGGTTGTGCTTTTCCCTCGTATACACACAGGTATCAGCTGGGTTCTGGTCAAAATCATTCTCAATTAAGCATGTATGCAACACAATGATCCAATTTCTACCTGATTGCTTTAGACCATAGAGGGATTTGTGTAACTTGCACACTAGTTTTTCACCTGTGTTTGACCTTTTCTCATAATCCTCAGGTTGCTCCATTTATATCTCACAGTCAATTGGAGCATGCAAATAATCAGTTATAATGTCCATCTGGTGTAAGACAAGGTTATCCTGCACTGCCTTTTGCATGACTACACACGTAATATCAGTGGGTGAGAAAGTCACCTCATAATCAATGCCTGGTTTCTGGCTGTAGCCTTTTGCTACGAATCTCGCCTTGTATTTGTCAGATCCATCAATTTCTGTCAAGAGTGCATAAACCCATCTGCCCCCCACTGTCTGTTTGCCTGGTGGCAACTGAATAACGGCAAAGGTCTCATACTCCTCCAGAGATCGCATCTCCCCTTTCATGGCATTCCTCCACTGTGTCGCTTTGGTTGATGCAGTGGCGTCCTGGTGAGGAATATCACACACTGCTCTGTAACAAGAGTCCATGCATGTGTACAGTTTGTCCTTTGTATCCTCTGTTTCAAAATCCTTTAGATGTGCTGGTCTCTTTTTGGTTCTCAGTGCGTTCCTTCTGATCACAGTCTCTGTGGCTTCACCTGGGTGTGTGTACTCAGCCTTTTCAGGTAAAATCTCAGTAACACCACTTTGAACACCCTGACCTGGTACATTTTCCACATTTTCACCAACAACATTCTCTTCACTGTTGTCAACCCTAGGATGTACATCCCCATATTCTGTTTGACTCAGATGTATGTTTCCCTTTCTTTGGAAGTTTTAGTGGTGAATTTTACCCACCTGTTTTTGGACCCTCACTGTGTCTGGAGGGTAAACTAGATTGGCTGGGCTGTTCTTGTCATAGTCAATGAAAACACTTTGCTCACATTTAGAATCCAATTAGACTTTCTTTTGCTTGTAAGCAAAACACACTAATCCAATTTTCTTTAATTTTGATACGTTTGGTACCTTGCCTGTGAAAAGCTCGTATGGCGTTTTTCTTTGTGCGTTGTGGGGCCACGACAGCGTCTGCTGTAGCATATATTCCACACATAAGCTGAGGTCTGCATAGCGTAGTTCCATTGCTTATCTGGTAACCTGCTCTCTATCAGTAGGCACCTGCACATATCATATGCTCATATCATAGTATTCTCCAACCTCTTTCCGCTGTGACATTTTGGTGGGGTGAATTTTTTGTCAACAGTGACTGGAAGTCTCAACTTGTAAACTCAGTACCGTAATCTGAATGGATACCACTTGATTTCTCCATAAGGGGCTATATCTGCTAAGAATCTCTCTATTGACCTGCACTGTATCACTCTTGGACTTTAGAAAGTATGCAAACATAGTACCAGAGTAATCATCTGTAAATGACTGCGCATATCTGTCCTTCCATGCTCAGTATTGGCATGAGACCGGCTAAATCAGTATGGACTAATTCTACAGGCTTCTTTGCCTTCCTATCTGGCTCCTTATTTCTTGTCTGAGTGAACTTCCCCTGTGTACACACCTCACATAATGTATCCAACCTAACTACACCTTCCTTAATTGCCATGCCTTTCACAACATCTTGCAACGTTTTCACATCTTCATAATTACAATGACCTAATATTTCATGCCACGTTCGCATAGCATGACATTATTTACATTGATCAACATTATTTTCAACGGTTGGCAAGTAGTACAAATTTTCATTCTTATGAATGTCAAACCTGCTACCATCCTTGGTGACAATGCAACTGTCCCCCCTTGTGAAGGTGATTGTCGCTCTTCCATTTGTTGCTCTTGCCACTAAGAAGATGTTGTGTGGGTAAGATGGCATGTAGAGCGTATCTCGTAGCTGCGCTGTTTGTTGTCATCCAGGGTTGTCAAGAATATTTATCACCGCCGTTCCTCTCTGTTGTGCCATTCCACGACACTTGCTTCCATCAGCTAATACCACTGAGTGGGTCGCTGGCTGGAACGAACTGTCGAAGTTCTCAAACTTTTTGATGTCATTCACAATGTGGGAAGTTGCCCCTGCATCCACCATGCCTTTTATTTTCACATTATCTGGTGGTCTTTCACTTTTAACGTATTTGGCCTTGAAGAGGTGGCCTGGGTCACCATCTTGTTCCTCTGTAACTTTTCGGACGCCATCTTGTCCCCCCTTTTTCTTACATAATGATTCCACACGCATGTTGTTCTTATAGTAATTGCACCACCCTTTTCTGAAACACTTTTCAGACTCGTAGTCTTCTTTTGAAATCTGCAAATGTAACGTTATCTTCATTTTGCGTTACATGGACGGCTAGCGGTTTGAACGAGTCTGGCAGCCCGCTCAGCATCATGGCTACGATTAGCCTGTCACTCATGGTCTCTCCTGCATCTCTTAATACTGTAATTATGTTCTCTCCTCTTATTAAGTAGTCCGCAACCGTCTTGTTGTCTGCCATGCGTAACTTTGTCAATAAAGTGTACATATTTATAATATGTGGATTTCTTTTTTCCGAATAATGTTCTTTAAGTATACGCAGGGCTTTCCTGCCATCATCAGCGGCTTCATGTATAATTAGCGATAGGCTCTTATTGCCTATTAGCCTTACCAGCTCGGCATAGCATTTTTCTGTCTGTCTTCAGCTAGCTGATCTTCGTTTGCATCAATGGGCTCTCTTAAGATAGTGTCCTTTAACTTCAGAATGTGTAGGCAGCCTAGAAACCACATTTCCCAAAGTTCATATTTCTCCTCAGACCAAAAGCTGTGGTGCTGGAACTCCTGTTGCCCGGTGGGCCATCTTATTTTGCCGCCGATTTCCTAGCTTTGTCTTCTGCTAGCTAGCGTAGCCACATACTACTGCAACTGAGCTTTCGATTTACCAAAACTGAAAAAATACAAGCAGCATGACCGAAGAATGTGTTAAGACATTATTTCAAAATGTTCTTGAGCTGATATTAATCATGACCTCGAAGTACACGCATCAGCTATATCAGTGGTGGGCCAGCTCTGGGTGTCTGCCTCGTGTTTATGCATTGATCAATTTGAATGGAGATATCTGCATATTAAGATACCTCCAACTATATTTATACTAGTTCTTAATAATTTTGAAGATATCTTGCATTGATAAGATACTAGTTGTTATTCCAATCTTAGATATCAACTATTTGCTAATGACTAATAACTATTCCAATAGTTACTAGTATCTATTCCAGTTATACTAGTAACCATTCATCATTTTCATTCCACTGGACAGCCCTAATAGTGATTGTACTGATGCATATATAAAAATGTTGCAGCTCGAAATGGGGGATTAAAAAAGATGTGTAATTCACCAAATAGAATATGATAATTATACAGCGCCTACGTTTGACATGGCAATTATTCAGTTAGTTTCATGGTATGATAAATAATAAACACAGGTAGCCTAGTGGTTAGAAAAGTAGTCAGAAAAAATATTGTTTAGCTTGCTGTTTTTGAGCAAGACAAATACAGTTAGATGCAAAACATAGGCCACTCTTTGACAGAAAACATATTTGGGGGATTTTCTTCATTGAAAAGATGTAAACACAGTCTCTAGGATATGGAAAAAACTGTATTATCAGCAAACTTCAATGCATAGTTACATTTCAAGTCATAAATTGGAGAACAAAAGGTGACATGGGGCACGTTTGGGAACCCTAAGACACCTACTGAAGCCTGATGCATCTTGGAAATATGTGCTATGGACTGATGATGTTTAAATAGAACGCGTTGGACACAATCAGCAAAGGTATGTTTGGAGGAAAAAAGGAGCAGCATTTCACAATACAAGCGTATCATGTAGGATAAATCTTTCTTATTGGAGGATAATAGACTGTGTAATGGTTGGCTCCAATCATGGACCGCCTACTATGTGTATTGGCATTAAAGTCTGTGTTCATTTGTAATTATAGGCGAAAAATGAAAGAATTATGGAAGGTTATCATCGTTGCCTCATGCTGAATAAAGATGGCTCTCCCCTGACTGGTTGCATTAATTTTGTTCATGGATATCAAATGGAGGAAATCTGACAGTTGTTTATTCCATTTTTGACTCCATTATTGAAGTGTCCAAACGGAGGCAAGTCATGGTTGACTATTATTAGGAAACATAACCCAGGCAGATGAGAAATGAAAACCTGGCGTGATGAACCAATTTTTTTAATCTACGACTCATTTCTACATTGTGCTGGCATGCGACCAACTATCTGGTGGACTTGTCCAAGATGTAACATCAGTGATGATTGTTAATACGCACAAATCTAATCACCCCAGAGATCATTGGCTGGCTATTTACATCACTGGCAACAGCGTTGGAAGGTTTCATGACTTTATGTATTTTTCCAAGTAAATAAAGCCTTTTCTGCAAACCTGTGAGAGTGTGAAATACAGTTAGTCCAGGATGTGATTTTGACCACTTGTGGACAACATTGTGTGTTCTTTCTCTATCAAATGACCAGAGGTCTAAGTTACAAAGATGTTGTCTTTTATGATGATTCATGAAAAAACTATATGTTTGTCTAAAAGTTGTTATCAAAGATGTATCAGTGTGATTGATAGACAAATATTTAATTGCAAACAACATGCTCAATCTTGTGAATCATTTAATTTGTGTGATGGTTGTTAAAGAAAGACAGTTAAAAGTACATCTTATGCCTGTTTTATTAAAAATAAAAGCACTTGTAAAACAACATTGATGTTTACATAGTATTATTCAATAGTCAAGGCAAAAACATACACTTTGACAATGAAACACAATTTTCATGTGCAATAAGAGATCGATGTGATGTCTCACCGTTACTAGCCATAGCCTCCTGCTCTGAAGACATCACCATGCCAGCCAGGATGCCTGCAGATCCTGGTTTGCCTTTGTTTTTAATAATATCTGGTACAGACAGGGATGGTACCAGTTGTTCTGGCCCAGTTTTCAGTAATCCTGTCATGCCTGTAAACCTGCCATAGAGACAGTTCATCAACCAGTGAAGATCCTCCTCTGTATGTTCTCTGTATATTGGTAACTACAAACTTACCTCTGATTTCATCACTGTCCTGTTTTAATTTTCCTACCCACATCAAAGGTCACATGCTTGATCTCGTCTGCTCAGTTGTAGTACCATTACCCACATAAATCCCTCTTGGTTCCAGTTGATTGACCACAATATTATTAATTTCTGGTTTTCTTCCAACATACCACACCACACTGACATGCGTATAATCTCATTCCGTAACATAAAGCTGTTGACCCTCTCCAATTATCAGATGCCATCTGCTCTACTCTCCCATTTGATTCCACCCTCAAATCACCTGAAGAACAAGCAAACCAGCTCAACAATGTTATATCTGCAAGTTGGTTGTTGCCTTGAACGCCGGGTGAGAAAATCAGGGCTCAATGAAGCCTACAAACTCCACTTTTCAGTTTACAGCGATGCCCTCAGTTCTGCTACATCTCAAACATAATCAACAGATCCAGTATCCCGGACTCTGTTCTCTACTGTCAGCCCTGCAATGACTCACTCTCTAGCACCTCCACTAAACTTGCCAAAACTTCATAGCAGTTTTTAAAGATAAAACAGCAACAAAATTCCACACTATCTAATAAATCTACCACAGACCACCCTACTGTTAACCTCCATATCTGTCCACCTTCTGCCCATGACTCTCATTTCTCCTCATTCAGTCCGGTTGATTCTCCTTACATCTCTGTCCACGCATCACAAGCATAGTCAACCTCACCCTCTCCAGCGGAATTGTTCCCTCTTGCTACAAAGCTGCTGCTGTGGCCCCCATTCTAAAAAAACCTGGACCACACAACACCATCCTTAACAATTTCCACACAATCTCCAACCTCCCCTTGCAGGCCAAAACTCTTGAAATAATTTTTGCCTCACATCTCCAAACCTACAGAACAGAAACTGCATTCCTCAAAGTTGTCAATGACCTTCTCCTCTCTGCTGAAGCTAGTTACCTCAATATCCTGATTCTCCTTGACCTGAGTGCTGCCTTTGACACCGTTAACTACCAGATTCTACCCAGATTCAGGCTCAAGGAGCTGGGCATTTAGGGGACTGCATACTCCTGGCTGAAGTCCTATCCAAACCCTGTCCAAAGTCTGAACCCATTACATTTCACTCAAAGGAAACACTGCATTAGACAAGGATATGGCATCTAATCCTACTGTTTGGAGATTAGGTGATTCGAAAATGTAAACAACTATTCCTACTGTTTGGAGATTAGGTGGTCCCAAAATGTAACCAAAAACCAGCTCAAGTTGTTTTAAATTTTTTATTGTCCTAATTGTGTAAATGGGTATTTATAGGAGGATATCTTTATATTGATTTATGATGATGAGTAACATTTGTCTCATTTTCATTTGTGTTCTCAGGCCTTTCCAATATTGATGGATGACTGGGGGAGTAAAGCCTGTCATGTTTATAACCCTGTAAATTAGATTTTGTTCATAAGATTTTCTAGGGATTCCAATAGGTGCGGCACATATGTTTTTAAATACGTTTTTTTGACATTTCCTTTGAACAATTTTAATTAAACGTTACATTCATATACTATTTTAAGCGTAGGATCAAGCTGATTAATAACATTTCAATCTCAGCCTTTTTTGTTCACATTTACCTAGGGTGCCAATAATTCTGGACAGCAATATATACACATATACTCTATTTAAATACATAAAAACGTATACAAGCGAGTGAGATGCTGTGATTTATTTGATGCCTATATAACGTTATGATAGAGCTTTAAATGGACTCTATTCTCAGAATATCACCTTGAAATCTCATTAACGGAAATTTACAGGCAAAGCTGTCCAAATATTTTGTAAGGTCACTCTGCTGTGGTCTTACTTCAAATACAGTAAGTTCACTGCATAGTCTTTACATTTGTTATGGGTATATAGTCCGCTTTCTCAAAATTGTCATGTTGCATGGTGTAAGTTGAACAACACCCTGACAAGCGAAAATCAGACCTGGCACACTGATGAATCAAGCTTTTTTATTAAAATGGTGTTATGATTTAATATTTCTTAAACAGCTACTTTTAAGTTAGATGTAACATTGAAGCCGGAGGAATTTCATATTTTTTATTCTGAATTTTTGTTAACAATTTTTTATATATACTTATGATAAAACCGCTCTTCACTTGGTTGAATGCAGCAGGTTCCCCAGAAAGAACTGAAGCCAGCAGCTGCACCAGTTGTAGACTCCAATGTCTACACAGATGGATGTTTCCAGAAGCGTTCATTTGAAGGGGGGGTTCTTAAAGCTCTCCTCTGTGACAATCTTTCATGTATTCGATCGATTCCAGAGTTGCAACATCCAATTCAACGTGTCGACTATTTGCAATGCCCCTCAATAAAGTGATTCAGGTCAGCTAATTCAAGACTTGCACAAAACTGTGAAAAGTCTTGGGGCGGTTCAAGATCTACTGCATTAGGGAACACAACAGAAAACATTTTGCAAAAGAAAAAAGTAATAAGCTTTTGTTCAATCCATGTAGTCACTCCCGGTTTCAGATAGTCTTCTGCCGTTTGGTGCCAGGTGATGACGAACCTGGAGTGTGTCCAAAATGGTCACAGATGTAGACACTCAAAAGGAACATCAGAAAAGGGCAATACACACTTAAAATTTAACCTCAGAGAGAGACATGCACGCACGCACATGTGCATGAGTATGTAGAGATGCATCCTTTTGTTGATATTACTGAGATAAAAGGATGCAAAATATCCCCCCCACCCCACCACAATCACAAGGAAAATCCGGCTTGTTGTTAACTGAACAAAAACAGCTTCAACCATTATGATTGTGAAGAAGTAGAACTGTTTTGGAGACATTTGTCATCCCGGGTGGCTAGAGTTTTGCACTCTACCTAGCCTAAAACCTGTGCTCAGGGACAACTAAAGAGTCTGTTCCTTCAAACTGCCAAACTGAACTAAAACAGTGGGCAAAAACAAAAAAAACAATGGTGAAGGGGAGCAAGAGAGGATGCTGGGAGAGTAAACTGTTAGATTCAATTCTTCCCCTGAGGTCAATGACTGGTAGTCACAACGTAGAGGGGCGATGGGTCTTCAGGCCACTGTGGGTTGAATTCAGTTGGCAATTTGGCAGGCCTGTTATAGTTGACGTAATGGGCGAGTTGAATGGAGTTTTGAGAGGCTCGCGTTCCCCCTCACAGGTATCCCTCCTTACGGAACTGTTCCTGCAAAATATCCCGGTACTCGTCAAAGCCCCCTTCGACTCGCCGCACATTCCCGTGCTCACAGACCCACAGCTCTTTGCACACCAACCGGATCAGACGCTCGTCGTGAGAGACAAGGACCACCCCACCCTGAGAATAGGAGGCATGAAAAACAGGTATGTAAAGCATGTAAAGAAACAAAACACATCACATGGCATTTTTAACATCCACTGTTAACTAGTGGTGGCTAAAACTAATTGTAGCAATTAAAAAGATACATTACAGTTTCTCCAGATTTATTTAACACAGCTCAGTAATAACTTATTGGGAACGAGCTTACTTTGAATTTGTTGAGTGCCTTTGCTAGAGCCTCAATAGTTTCCATGTCCAGGTGATTAGTCGGCTCGTCAAGTATATAAAAGTTTGGGCTAAGAGAAAACAGGAAACAAAAAATGAAAAACATTAATAAAATTAAGGGCTGGCTTATTAACAAGCTGAAAGAGTCATGCTGCATGAAGTGCCACCTAATAGTTTGAAGAATTCTGTTTCATCTGAGCAAGCAAGATGTTTCTGGCATTTGGTTTGGTCATATGCTCCCCTCATGTTTTGTGTGGCAAACAGTGTTTTCCGACAGCAGTCTGTGTGGAATGACTGAATACATTATGCAAGTTTCACTTTTTGAATGGAATTACTGAAATAAATCAACTTTTTGATGATATTCTAATTATATGACCAGCACCTGTATATAAAATATAGTAAAACTGAGTTTATGATATTGTGATGACCTTGCAATGACTATCTAATATCAACGATAGATCATTGTCATTCCACTGGACAGCACTAATAGTGATTCTACTGATGCCTATATAAAAATCATGCAGCTCAAAATGGGAGTATGATAGCACCAAATAGAATATGATAATTATACAGTGCCTAGGTTTGACATGGCAATTATTCAGTTAGTTTCATGGCATGAAGAATAATAAACAGGTAGCCTAGTGGTTAGAAAAGTAGTCAGAAAAAATATATTGTTTAACTTGCTGTCTTTGAGCAAGACAAATACAGTTAGATGCAAAACATAGGCCACTCCTTGACAAAAACATATTTGGGAGATATTCTTCTCTAGGATATGGAAAAAACTGTATTATCAGCAAACTTCAATGCATAGGTACATTCCATGTCATAACTTGGGGGGAAAAAGGTGACATGGGGCACATTTGGGAACCCTAAGACACCTACTGAAGCCTGATGCCTCTTGGAAATATGTGCTATGGACTGATGAAGTTAAAATAGAACGCGTTGGACACAATCAGCAAAGGTATGTTTTGAGGAAAAAAGGAGCAGTATTTCATGAAAAAAACCTTGCCAACTATTAATCATGGGGTTGGATCTATCATGCTTTGGGGTTGTGTTGCAGCCAGTAGCACAGGAAATATTGCACAGGTGGAGGGAAGAATGGATTCCACTATATACCAGCAAATTCTGCAGGCAAACATCACACTGTCTGAAAAGAAGCTGAAGCTGAATAGAGGATGGCTCCTACAACAGGATAATGATCCTAAACATACCTCGAAAAGAGACAAGATGAAGGTTTTTGAGCGGCCACCAAAATCCCCATGACTTAAAAGAGCTGTGCATGCAAGCAGTCCCAAGAAAATTTTAGATCTCAAAGCCATTTTTTTAATGTTTGCTGAAAATATAGTTTTTTTCCCCTGTCCTTGAGAGTCTGTGTTCACATCTTTTCAATTAAAGAAATCACCAAGTATGTTATTTGTTAAAGGGTGGTGAAACTGTTACATAAAACAAACTTCTGTAAGTCCCACTCTTTAAGATCATCTGCTAAATTACAGAAATAATTAATGTAGTCACCCAATATGGAGTTAATGACTTAATTCAAAGACAATCCTTTTTAGTGATAATAAAAATGCTTATTTATAATTGATAACTCAGTTGAGTTTTCCAAAGGATTTGCCTGCCGTATCCTTTCTCTTTTAAACATAACTGCTTCTGAGCACACCTTGCTTTAAGTGTCCTTCAAAGTCTTAATGGTTTAAGTGTGAAAGAGCAAAAACAAGAAGTTATTATTTTTGTATGATTAGGAATACAAACTGTACTTAAATATTTTTGTCATTATTTTCCATCTATTAACCTGCTTATCTCCTCAAATTTAGCAGAGATTGACATTGTTAACATTCAATTCAATTAATCTAGAAAAAAAATCCAACAGCAAACAAAGTGCAGGCGTCAAACATTTGTAAATCATTCTGAAGAAGAAACACTACCATCGTGTCTTCAGTGAACAGAGGGGACTGATTGTTACAACAGTATTAGACTCAACAGCTCTTTTCAGCACAAAGTGACAATTTGGCAAAGTGCAACATCATGTGGCAAACGATAGAGTTAAATAGAGAAATAACAAAAGGAATTACCAAGGCATGGTCATCTGGGCAAAGGCCACCCGACTCTTCTGCCCTCCTGAAAGGCTAGCCACCGGCCGCGTGGCAAGCTCCCCTGTGATCCCATAGCTACCTAGCTGGTGCCTGTACTCCTCCTCGTTCCGACCTGGGGGAATGTTAAGAAACAGGTTACATTATCACTGAAATGTATTTCATAAAGCCGTTTTAACATCAGCAGTTGTCACAAAGTGCTTTTACAGAAACTTGATTTCAAAAAGGGCTTTCTGTGGCCCATGGCAGCGAAGTTCCACCCCGGGAAGCTTCGACCATACTGAACTCCCTCTTCCAATTCATTTCTCTGCGGCCCGCAACAAGCAAGTTCTGCCCAGGCATGCTCCATCAATATACAACACACTCCTTCTGTTCCAATTCGTTCCTCAGAGCTTACCGTTCTTTTGGACTACTTCCATGTTCTGCAGGTCACAGTATCAGCCAAAAATGACAGTCAAGCATTATTGTTTATTTACATTGCAAGCTGTTCAAGCTTTACTTATGGACAGCACAGATTGCATATCCAATGGGTTATATTGGCCTATATCAGTGATCTCTCGTAATACAGTACTAGTGCATACTACTGAAATATTCGCTTCCCCTTTGAATGGTTGGGGAGATCTATAAAACGATATTTATTGGGGGTACAGTGGAAAAAGACATGCAAAACAAATATTATTTTAATTTATTAAAATAAATGAGGAACTGTGTATGTGAATGTCAGAGGACTCTTTGAATAGACCCTTGGGTCATAGGTTGGAATACACCGTAGAAGGATATTTTGTAGAACATATTTTTCTTATAATAGTCTGTTTAATGGTTGGCTATAAACACTGACTGCCTCCTATGTGTTTTGGCATAAACTTAACTTTGTAATCATTTGAGAACAAGTATGAACTATGGAAGATCACCATCTTGGACTACCGGTTGCATTCATTTTGTTCATGGATCAATCAATCTGAAATATTTAAAAAATATATGTCATCTTGTAAACAAAATTACTGTCAATGGTCAACGATGCAATGGAAGCGAGTACTCTACAAACATACACCTGCAAGCATGGCGAAGGCCGCTAAAGTACAAATTAAACCAGCCACCTGCTTCAGTGAAAGCAAGTTGACGCAATTTGTCATGAAATTCAAGGCATGAATGTGCGTGATGAGAGCCACCCGCCTCAAACCACTTTGGGAGATTTTCCACTGCATGGCACAAGCTCAACTCGGCTCACCGTTTTGGGTTTCCATTGGCCAAAAGTTGAGATAGTACCTGGTACCAGGTACTTTTTTTTAGCACCGGCTTCATCGAGGTGACGTGAAAACACGGAAGACTCATGATTGGACAAGAGTGACTCAAAGCATGCAACAAAGCAAAACAAGTCGTTCTGCTCTTAGCGGTCTAGAGTCGGAGAATGGTTTTATAAGACGAGAGCGGCAAATCTTTGCGGGTCTGTCCCAGGATTCCTTGCATTGAAATTGATTAATTTCAGTGCCAGTGTATAGTACCAGACTCCCAAAACCCCTCTCGGTTTGGACCTATGCACTGGCAAGGAAATCAACTCGTTATCCCGATGAGAGACCCACAAAGACACGCTGTTTTTGCAGCTTACAAAGGGACCTCGTCTTTTACCTCCTCTGGGTTTTATTAGGCTATCTGGCATGCATTGCACAGCTCAAAGTAGTAATGTCAAGCCAAACAGAAGCAATCAACCAAGCATTCTAACCATTTTTGCTGCTCACACATGCTTCCTCGCTACTACCAGTATAAACGCTGCCTTGTGTACATTAGGCTACTTGAGTCAGTCAGTGTAGTGTTATAGTCGGCAATAAATAAGGCAATTAATAATACCTTTTAATTGCCAACAAAAGGTATATAACAAAGTATTGAGATGAACTTTTGTTATTGACCAAATACTTATTTTCCACCATAATTTACCAATAAATTCATAAAAAAGTTCTTCCCAAACACGGAATACAGTGTCAGTTTTGCGTTTGCAAAGAAAAATAGACCAAGAAAGTAGCATTATAAAAACATGTTTGTAACAGAAAATTGAGCAAATGGTAGGTCTAAAATTATTTATGTAATAGCTGATTTTTTATTGTAATGATAAATGCCAATGCAATTGTACACTGAGCCTGGCTGAAGCCATGTTAGCAACAAAAGACTGGAAATGCAAGTTGTGTAATGCTAAAAACTAAACCTGGTGAAATATCACACTACTAATGAGGTCAAATGGCAACAGGTCAGTAACATGACTGCGTATTACAAGATCAAGCCAGAGAGGATGGTCAGCAAATCCGGAGAAATCTCTGTATGTAAGCGACAAGGCCAAAAAACAATATTGTATGGCCATGATCCTCAGACCCTGCATCCACAATTGCAAGTTAAAACTACAATGCAAAGAAGAAACCATATATAAACAAGATCCAGAAATGCCACTGCTTTTTCTGGGCCTGAGCTCATTTAAGATGGACTGAGGCAAAGTGGAAAACTGACCTGCGGCCTGAGAAATCAAAATTTGAAATTATTTTTGGGAATCATGGATGTGGCGTCCTCTGGACTAAACAGGAGAGGGACCATCTGGGTTCTTATCAGCGCACAGTTTAAAAGCCAGCATCAGTGATTGTAATGTTGTGCATTAGTGCACATGGCATGGGTGACTTGCACATCTGCAAAGGCACCGTTTAATGCTGAACAATATACACAGGTTTGGGAGAAACATATGCTGCAACCCAGACAACATCTTTTTAAGGGAAGGCCTTGAATATTTAAGCAAGACAATTTCAAACCACTTTCTCCACCTATTACAACAGCATGGCTCCATAGTTCAATAGTCTGGGTTCTAAACTGCCCTGCCTGCAGTCCAGACCTGTCACCCATTAAATACGACAAAGGAGACCCCAAACTGTTGAGCAGCTGAAATCTTAAATCAAGCAAGAATGGGAATACATTTCACTTTCAAACCCATAGCAATTGGTCACCTCTTTTCCCAAACTGGTTTGCACACATCTCATGAGGGATTTTGTCCCACTCCACTTTGCAGATCTTCTCCAAGTAATTAAGGTTGAGGCTGATGTTTGGCAGCCTTTAGCTCACTCAACAGATTTTCTATGGGATAAAGGTCTGGAGACTGGCTAGGCAACTCCAGGACCTTAATGCTGCTTCTGTGCGGGATTTTTCTATAAAATGCATAAATACCCTTATACTTATGAAAATGTATTATCACGTAGTTTTATTATATACATATTTATGTGGAATCCACACTCACAGTAAAAGATTTCTGGGATAGGACGAATTACACATACAGACAATTTCTATGTTCATCATAATATATGTGCCTTATGCTGAGAGATAGTCATGAGCAGGCAATTACCTTGAGCCCAGAGAGGGGCATTTCTAAAGTTTACTGCCTTTGTATCCACTGTTGGGGTGTCCTGAGTGTGGCCCATGAGCTGATCATAAAGCGTACTCTGTGATAAGAGATGACCTGAGTGTGGCCCATGAGCTTAACGTAACACTTACTTTGTGGACAATGATGGACATGACAGAAGTATGAACCATGAGGAGGTTGTGAATTACTCTCGCAAATTACGAGCATTCAGGGAGGTAGAAGACAAGAGACGAACCCCGTCTGGGGGGTTGCCCACTATGGCGTGGTGTGAAAGTTCTGTATAAAAGCCATGGTCTGGACTCAGAACATTGGGGGTCTACCTGCAGAAGGACCTGGCTTTAATGTCTGTCATTATTGTATGATTTTCATTAAAGTCTATTGGATTCACAAAGTCCCGAGTTGAAGTGCATTTGCATTTAGTAAAGAGTCGGTGATTTTCCACAACAATTCCTCCTTTGTTGACTTGGCCATGTGTTTTGGGTCACTGTCATGTTGGAATACACATCCACCAGCCATTTTCAATGCCCTGACTGAGGGAAGGAGGTTCTCACCCAAGATCTGACGCTATAAGGCACCGTCCATCGTCCCATTGATGCGGTGAAGTTGTCCTGTCCCCTTAGCAGAAAACACCCCCAAAGCATAATGTTTCCACCTCCATATTTGATGGTGGGAATGGTGTTCTTGGGGTCAAAGGCAGCATTCCTCCTCCTCCAAACACGGTGAGTTGAGTTGATGCCAAAGAGCTTGGTCTCATCTGACCACAACACTTTCAACCAGTTGTCCCCTGAATCATTCAGATGTTCATTTGCAAACTTTAAACAGGCCTGTTACATGTGCTTTCTTCAGCAAGGGGACCTAGCGGGCGCTACAGGATTTCTGTCCTTCATGGCGTGATGTGTTACCCATTGTTTTCTTGGTGACTATGGTCCCAGCTGCCTTGAGATCATTGACAAGATCCTCCCGTGTAGTTCTGGGCTGTTTCTTCCAATTGCGAATAAAGTGCACCAACTTTTGTCACCTTCTCACCAATGTGCTTGGCGATGGTTTTGTAGCCCATTTCTGCTTTGTGTAGGTCTACAATCTGACTGATTGATTGCTTCTGTGGACATGAGTCTTTTATACAGGGAACAAATTGAGATTAGGAGCACTCTCTTTAAGAGTGTGTTTCTAATCTTAGAACGTTACCTGTATAGAAAACACCTCAGAGACAGAAATCTTTCTGATTGAGAGGGGATCAAATACTTATTTCCCTCATTAAAATGCAAATCAATGTATACAATTTTTTACATTATTTATTTTTGTTAATCTGTGTCTCTCTTCAAATAAACCTACCATTAAAATTATAGACTGATCTCTTTGTCAGTGGGCAAACATACAAAATCAGCAGGGGATCAAATACTTTTTTCCCCTCACTGTAAAGGGGACAAGAATAAGTTATCGAAAACCAAGAGGAGCTATTAGAAAAAGACGAGGCCCGAAATGAATAGGCTGTGAAAGGCGTTGTTGCAGGATTACAATGCATTGCTCTATTCTCATAGATTACTGGTATCTAATATTTTTCTGTAGTTATTAAAAACCAAGAGGAGTTATTAGAAAAAGAAAATATATTGTTGGAATTTCATGTTGTGAATACATTTTTAGCCTAATACATTTGTAGAATATTAATCTTTAGTAAAAAAATATTAGACATTTTACAGAGAGACAATAGGATTTATCTGCAATTTAGTTTTCCTTTCCCTCCTAAATAATGTAGATAAAAAAAAAAGCTTAACATTTGATGAATTAGCCTACACAATAAGCTGAATCTCCTATTGAAAAACGGTAACCCATGTGATAAGTAGCCTATATAATTTGTTTTATGTTTCAATAATAGCCTAATTAAGTTATCATTCATCTGGGAGTATCGCGCATTCAACCATTGACGTCAAGCATTCAGTGAGGGGTGATGAGCGCCTAGGTACCATTTGGATACAAAGGCTGAGTGACAGGAGTTGTAAGTGGATTAAAGGTAAAAAAAAAATATATTAATAACTATGTAAATAGTCTCTAAATAGTTTTCCGTTCGTCAGTTTAAAATTCCGACAACGGAAAATACTATTCAGGAAAGTCAAGACAGGAGGAGGGTGTAGCTTTCAAAATAGCAGTTCTATTTTAAATACAAACTCAAACGGCAATTGGCATAGGCATTTGGCAATTCTAGTGTTAAAGGTGGATTTCACACACCTGTGGCAGTTTAAATTAGCAATAAGGGTCAGTAAAATAGTCATTGAGTTTGTTAGCGCTCACGTGGATACACTGAGCAGGTTAGATACTGAGCCATATGGAGCAGAAAAGAACTGTCAAAAGACCTGCATAACAAGGTAATGGAACTTTATAAAGATGGAAAAGGATATAAAAGATATCCAAAGCCTTGCAAATGCCAGTCAGTACAGTACAATCACTTACTAAGAAGGGGGAAATTCTGGGATCTCGACACTAAGCAAAGGTCAGGTAGACCGAGAAAGATTTCAGCCAAAACTGCCAGGAGAATTGTTAGGGATACAAAGAAAAACCCACAGGTAACCTCAGGTGAAATACAAGGCTGCTCTGGAAAAAGAAGGTGTGGTTGTTTCAAGGAGCACAATACAACGATACTTGAAAAAAAATTAGCTTCATGGTCGAGTTGCCAGAAAGAACCCTTTACTGCGCCAATGTCACAAAAAAGCCTGGTTGCAATATGCCCGACAACACCTTGACACGCCCCACAGATTTTGGCACACTCATTTAAAGTGATGAGACCAAAACAAAGCTTTATGATCACAACCATACGTGCTATGTTTGAAGAGGGGTCAACAAGGCCTATAGTGAACAGAATCCCAACCTCACTGTGAAGGCACGGGGAATCTTGTGAAAATTGATGGCAAGATGAATACAGCACGTTCTCAGAAAACATTGGCAGACAATTTGCATTCTTCTGCATGAAAGCTGTGCATGGAATGCTCTTGGCCTTTCCAGCATGACAATGAACCTCAGGACAAGGCCTTTTTGACCCTCCAGTGGTTACAGCAGAAAAAGGTGAAGGTTCTGGAATGGCCATCGCAGTCTACTCACGTGAATATATTTGAGCCACTCTGGAGGGATCTCAAACGTTGGGTTCATGCAAGACAACCAAAGACTTTGCATGACCTGGAGGCATTTTGCCAAGACGAACGGGCAGCTAAATCCCCAGCAAGAATTCTGGGTCTCATAGACAACAATTACAAAAGACTGGATGCTGCCATTGATGCTAAATGGGGCAATACACAATATTAAGAACTAAGGGTATGCAGACTTTGGAACAGGGGTAAGTTCATTTTTTTCTTTGTTTCCATCTTTTGTTTCATGATTGTGCCATTCTTTTATGACCTATAGCTGAATGTGAATCCCATAAGAAATAAAAGACGGGTTTTGGCTGCTCACTCATGTTTTCTTTACAAACGGTATATATATTACATATTCTCAGAGGGTATGCCAAATTTTAAGCACAACTGTATACTGTTTCTTATTGTGTTTTACTATGTCAGCTGCTTCCAAGGTCAGGGTACACTAAAATCTGAATGTGAGTTGTCTGGTTAAAATAAATACAGTAGGGAGAACAAGTATTTGATACACTGCCGATTTTGAAGGTTTTCTTACTTACAAAGCATGTAGAGGTATTTTTACCATAGGTACACTTTAACTGTGAGAGACGGAATCTAAAACAAAAATCCAGCATTTTATTGCATGACATAAGTATTTGATCATCTACCAACCAGTAAGAATTCCGGCTCTCACAGACCTGTTCTCCACTCATTACCCGTATTAACTGCAACTGTTTGAACTCGTTACCTGTCCACACACTGAATCAAACAGACTCCAATCTCTCCACAATGGCCAAGACCAGAGAGCTGTGTGAGAAGGCAACAACTGTTGGCGCAATTATAAAAAAATGGAAGAAGTTCAAGATGATGGTCAATCTCCCACGGTCTGGGGCTCCATACAAGATCTCACCTCATGGGGCATCAATGATAATGAGGAAGGTGAAGGATCAGCCCAGAACTTCACGGCAGGACCTGGTTAATGACCTGAAGAGAGCTGGGACCACAGTCTCAAAGAAAACCATTAGTAACACACTACGCCGTCATGGATTAAAATCCTGCAGCGCACGCAAGGTCTGCTCAAGCCAGCGTATGCCCAAGCCCGTCTGACGTTTGCCAATGACCATCTGGATGATGCAGAAGATGAATGGGAGAAGGTCATGTGGTCTGAAGAGACAAAAATATAGATTTTTTTCCATCCTTCTTCCTCCAAACAAGGCCAGTGGACAACCCCAAGAACACCATCCCAACGTGAAGCATGGAGGTGGAAACATCATTCTTTGGGGATGCTTTTCTGCAAAGGGGACAGGACGACTGCACCGTATTCAGGGGAGGGTGGATGGGACTATGTATCGCAAGATCTTGGCCAACAACCTCCCCTCAGTAAGAGCATTGAACGACCCAAAACACAGCCAGGGCAACTAAGGAGTGGCTCCGTAAGAAGCATCTCAAGGTCCTGGAGTGGCCGTGCCAGTCTCCAGACCTGAACCCAATAAGAAATCTTTGGATCGAGCTGAAAGTCCGTATTGCCCACCGACAGCCCCGAAACCTGAAGGATCTGGAGAAGGTCGGTATGGAAGAGTGGGCCAAAATCCCTGCTGCAGTGAGTGCAAACCTGGGCAAGAACTACATGAAAATGTATGATCTCTGTAATTGCAAACAAAGGTTTCTGTACTAAATATTAAGTTCTGCTTTTCTGGTGTATCAAATACTTATGTCATGCAATAAAATGCAAATTAATATTTAAAATCATACAATGTGACTTTCTGGATTTTTGTTTTTGATTCCGTCTTTCACAGCTCAAGTGTACTTATGATAGAAATTAAAGACTTCTACATGCTTTGTAAGTAGGAAAACCTGCAAAATCAGCAGTGTATCAAATACTTGATCTCACCACTGTATGAAATAATTAAAAGAACATATTAACCCTCTGACAGCTAGGGTTTCCAAATCAGCCTGTCACTGTCTTGACATTCTGGCCTTTAAAATGGTCATCCTTTATAGTAGAAGGAAGTGATTTATATGCTGGGATTGTGCTGACTCTCAGCTACATGAATGAGAATTACATGAGTAATCATGTGAAACAGTCAGAAACATGAAAAAATGCAACTGCCCATATTTTGGTTTTATATTAAAATAAAGTAGAAAAATATAATATGTAGGCAGTTTTACATTACCTTTGGATACTCCCAGTGGTTCAGAATAACTACAAGTTGAGTGGTTCTGAATGTATAAAATAATAAAATTAACATGATTTTTATTTTTTTACTCTCATCCATATCGATTTTGTTGTATAGAATTCTGATAATCATTGAAAATGACCATATGGGGTCACTGAACTTATTCGGTCATATTGTACTTCGAAAACACTTCTTTTTTAACTCTGAGGATGTATTAAATGTTTTATTGGGTGTCTTGAATAGGGGGTGCCTTTATTTCCTTTGGAATTCACATGCGCCAAATCTGGAAGTGGTGGAGATTGTGGAGGATGTGTCCAGTCTTCCTTTGGATGGTTATATCCACAGGTGACACTACACAACACAGCATAGGCACACATTTGACCAGTGGCTACTGTACCGTTATCATACAGGCCTTTTAATTCCACTAAAACAATGCAAAATAATAATAAACATTATCATAGAATAGCATTTAGGCTACACTTACCCTATTTAACAAATAGGTTGATTCTTTCCTGATACCCTTCATCATCTGAATGTTCAGACCCATTTACACTATCCTCGCTCTCCTTAATAGTTTATTCCACTATTCCACCGTTTGGACATTTCTTTTTTCTCAAAACAATGGCTTGTAACAACTGAATGCATTTTCAATGCAATCCAAGTGCATAATGGCTTTATTGGGAGCATGGTAAGCGTGACACACGCGTCTCACCATGGCACGCTCGCTCGCTTTTTCTCGCACTTTTGGGGAGGGGTGGTGACATGGATAGACATTCCATTAGTTGTTTTAGGACAGTTTGTGATTGGTTTATGTATTGTAGACTTCTAAACATAATAAGATCGTGTATAATTAGTTAGGACAGCTGCTGATATCCTTAAGGACGACATTTGTTGAGGATTTGTGATCACGATTGCGGGGCTTCTGGTTTACAAAAGTACACAAACGAGACGTTGTCATTTACAGCGGAATGTCGTCGTTCCCGTGGAAAAGAAATGAAGCCTATAACTTCTACGACTTCGGAGTGATTAATAAAAGTGTGTGACCTAGATGCTCCGATGCATCATCTAGAGGTTTTGTGATAGTGATTGTGGGGCTTCTGGTTGACAAAAGTACACATAGCTTGTAACTCCTACGGTTACGGAGCAGTGAGTTAAAATGTATTTTTACTATTGTCGTCATTGACGCACCCGCGCGTCAATTGCACTCAAAGAATAAAACAGTTGTTTTCTTTAGGGCATGCAACAAGGCCTTTCTTATTGGACCAAGTCCTCTTTGTTCCAGGTCATTCCTTTCCATATTGTTCCTAATGAACTAAGCCCAAGCTTTCCTAATCTGATTTACATTTGCAAATTCAGTGTGTGTTCTGATGGTAGTTACCTGGGAATTTGTTGAGTAGCAGTTCTACTGAACACACGTTGAGGTCCAGTTGATCCACGTGGTGCTGACTGAAGTATCCGATCTTCAGGTTCCTGAACGAGAGAAGTATATTGCTGTTAGCTCCCTGGCACTCACACAGTGTTTTTTATGCTACAAGGAAACAGGACAGATCCAAATGTGCACACACACACAAACAGAAGAGGTTAATTGCTGCCAAAGTATGGCACCTCACCGATGGGCTTGTCTAATGCCATTAACAGGAGTCAATTCGCCCATCAGTAGCTTCAGCATGGTGGATTTCCCTGCCCCGTTCTCACCCACCTGATAGAAAAGAGTGTAAGCCGAGACACAGGTATTCAGTCCACTAAAGCATACAGAATTGACTTACTTTACATAATGTTAGGTTCCTTGTTTTAAAGGCAATCACAGTCTAAACTCTGAACTAATCACTGAGCATAACCTGGATGTGACTAGACTGTGTGCAACCTGGCTTAAGCCTGATTAACCCACTGGCTTACAATGAGGCCTTTCTTTCTTGGTACCCTACTGATCATATACCTTTTTGAGGTTTTGCTCAAATTTGACCAGAAATTTCAATGAAAATCCCCAAGGACATGACAGGGTTTCTGTCTCTTGAGCTTGTAGTCATCACTAATGCTCTTGCTAAAGGAGAAAACTATGGGCTATACTTTCTACCTGTTCGGCCCTAGCCAATCTACACCCACTAGAGCCAGATGATGAGTGGCCACCCACCAGAACCTGGCTCACATACGAGGTCCAGAAATATTTGGACCCTGACAAGTTTGGCTCTGTACGCTACCACAATGGATGTGAAATGAAACAACTGAAATGCAATTAAAGTGCACACTTTCATCTTGAGATCAAGGGGTTGAACAAAAATATTGTATGAAACATTTAGGAATTACAAACATTTTCATATACAGGGACTCAAGTGTAATTGGAACACATAGACATCACCAAATGTGGGGTTCCCTCCTTTGTGATGCTTTGCCAGGCCTTTACTGCAGTTGTCTTCAGTAGTTGTTTGTTTGTGGGTCTTTCTGCCTTAAGTTCATAGTTCAAAAGGTTTATTTGTCATTTGCAATAACAAGTGATGGCAATGAAAATCTTGGTTTTCCTACTTCCGACTGTGCAGTTAAAAGTTACAAATAACAGTAATTAAAAAATAAATATAAGATTTAGTTGTCTTCAGCAAGTGAAATGCACGCTCGATCGGGTTGAGATCAGGTGATTGACTCACCCATTGCAGAAAATTCCATTACTTTCCCTTAAAAAACGACTGGGTTAATTTTGCAATATGTTTGGGTCATTGTCCATCTGTAAAGTGAAATGATGTCCAATCAACTTCGCTGAATTTGGCTGAATCTGAGC
The DNA here is from genome assembly GCA_016801105.1 of Esox niger. NCBI lineage: Eukaryota > Metazoa > Chordata > Actinopteri > Esociformes > Esocidae > Esox > Esox niger. Next base: position 17,479 of record JACXGJ010001335.1, on the reverse strand, counting down.
AGACAATATATCCCTATTAGGGGTGGGCAATACGGACAAAAGAAATCTCAATATATCTTTCAAATTTGATGATAACGATAAATAGGCGATATCGTTTAAAATTTGTTTTTAAAAGTCTGAGATACGAAATCACTGATGATAATAATGGGCACAATGATGATTGAAAACAGTTCTTATTTATGTTCTTTAAAATGTAAGTATTTAAGTAAAAACTATTCCAAGTGCTTTGCTCACTGATTCCAGCACATCGACATCTTGCCATGTTGGACTAAGATGCCTGCGCTTTATGTCTGCACCCAGCACATGACGAATGGCCTTTTCTTGCTCAACAAATCTATCATGCGCTGTCTTGAGCCCCATCTTGTTCACGATTCTGTGATGAGTTTATACTCTGGGAGCTTCAGCTGATCTTGGGCATCACAAAGTGCTCTCAACCTTGCAAACTCCAATGGCTCTGTCTACTCTAGGATCCCTCATGCTCCTCTCTGGAAAACATTTCATATTTACAGAACAACATTTATTGTGATGTCCTTGTCAGATATGTTGGTCTAATAGTAGCCTACCTTTACACTACATTTGTATGTTTTTGTTTATTGCAGTTATGGATTTGTTCATTGCAGTTTAATTACTGTAAATTTAATGTAGTATTTGTTCAGTTGTCAATATTATAACCTAGTGCAAAAGCTTGGCCTATTTTTGTTCTTTTTTATCTATTTGTCATTCCAAAAAACAAAATAAATTTCACATCAACTGCATATTATAGAAGCAATCGAAGTAGGCCACCTTCCAATGGCAATATGGAGTCTGTGCCCAAAACACGGAAGCCTCGTCCAGCTGTTAACTGGGAATGCGTTTTGCACCGCTGTCTATGGTCATTCAAACCATACAGTCCTTCCGCAGCGGCCATGATGCGAGGGCATCCTTTAGACCTTCAGCTATAATTTTGCCTGTATGGTCATCAGAGAAGTAAGATGTTGGCAAACAAAAGTGCTCAAGTAGCTAAGATTTGTTGCTGAAATTCACCATCAAGCAGAGCTACGGCTCGGATGTTCTGCTCAACCATAAATCCGTAGTGGTTGCGAAGTGTGACACCTTCTGCAGTTTATTTTTCACAGTTTGGCGACATGAGCCCAATAGCGATCATGTGACCTGCCCTGCTGCCAAGGGCTTCTGCGGCACACACCTCTGATTTAATGAAGAGTTTGAATGCGTGTTTTGAAATGTTTTTTTCAAAGTAATTTATATACTCGATAATGTCAATTTGCACATTGTTCACACATCTCAATCAAGATATTATCGTAGACGACATATAACGCCCACCCCTAATCCAGATATACTTCAGAATTCATCCAGCTTTCTTGTCACATCAATCGACATTAGTGAGACAGTGCCATTGGATGCTATGCAAATCCATGCAATCACACTGTCTCCACCATGTTTTACAGATGATGTGGTACGCTTTAGGTCATCAGCCATTCCAATCTTTCTCCATCCTTTTTTATTTCATCATTCTGGTATCGGTTGATCTTCGTTTCATCTGTACAAACAATGTTGTTCAGGAATTGGCGGTTTTCTTAAAATGTTTTTGGGCAAACTATAATCTGGTCTTTCTATTCCTGAGGCTTATTAATGGAGTGTACCTTGCGGTGAACTCTCTGTATTTACTCTCATGAAGTCTTTATGGTAGACTTAGATAAAGATATGCATACAGTGAGGGAAAAGAGTATTTGATCCCCTGCTGATTTTGTATGTTTGCCCAATGACAAACTAATTATCAGTCTATAATTTTAAATGGTAGATATATTTGAACAGTGAGAGACAGAATAACAAAAAAATCCAGAAAAACCCTCTGCAAAACCTGACTTAGTACTTGGTGGCAAAACCCTTGTTGGCAATCACAGATGTCAGACGTTTCTTGTAGTTGGCCACCAGGTTTGCCACCATCTCAGGAGAGATTCTGTCCCACACCTCTTTACAGATCTTCTCTAACTCATTAAGGTTTAGAGTTTGGCAACTCGAACCTTCGGCTCCCTCCACTGATTTTCTATGGAATTCAGGTCTGGTGACTGGCAAGGCCACTCCAGGACCTTAATGGTGGTTCCTACATTGTTGCCTTGGCCATGGGTTTTGTGTCATTGTCATGCTGGAATACTCATCCACAACCCATTTCCAATGCCCTGGCTGAGGGAAGGAGGTTCTTACCCAAGATTTGACAGTACATGGCCCCGTCCATCGTGCGATGAAGTTCTCCTATCTTATCAGAAAAGCACACAGCATTCCTCTTCCTCCAAACACAGCGAGTTGAGTCAATACCAAAGAGCTCGATTTTGGTCTCACCTGTCCACAACACTTTCACCTAGTTCTCCTCTGAATCATTCAGATGTTCATTGGCAAACTTCAAACGGGCCTGTACATGTACTTTCTTGGGCAGGGGGACCTTTGGAAGCTGCAGGATTTCAGTCCTTGACGGCGTAGTGTGTTACCCATTGTTCTCTTGGTGACTATGGTTCCAGCAGCTTTGAGATGATTGACAAGATCTTCCCGTGTAGTTCTGGGCTGATTCCTCACCGTTCAAATGATCATTTCAACACAACAAGGTGAGATCTTGCATGGAGCCCCAGCCCAAGGGCGATTTGTGTTCTTTTTTGTTTCTTCCATTTGCAAATAATCGCATCAACTGTTGTCACCTTCTCACCAAGCTGCTTGGCGATGGTCTTGTAGCCCATTCCAGCCTTGTATAGGTCTACAATCCTGTCCCTGACATCTTTGGACAACTCTTCGGTCTTGGCCATGGTGGAGAGTTTGCAATCTGACTGACTGATTGCTTCTGTGGACACTTTAAGAGTATGCTCCTAATCTCAGCTTGTTACCTGTATAAAAGAAACCTGGGAGCCTGACATCTTTCAGAATAAAATGCAAATAAATGTATACAATTTTGACATGCATTTGTCTGGATTTTGCAAATAAACCTACCATTAAAATTATAGACTGATCATTTCTTTGTCAGTGGGCAAATGCACAAAATATTTTTTCCCCTACTGTACCTCCTGGAGAGTGTTCTTTAATTGGCTGCATGTTGTGAAATGGTTTTTCTCTTTCATGGAAAGGATCCTACGATCATCCAACACTGTTGTCTTCCATGGACATCCAGGCCTTTCTGTGTTGCAGAGCTCCCCAATGTGTTCTTTTTTTCTCAGAATGTACCAAACTGCTGATTTGGCCACTGCTAATGTTCCTGTTTTAATGGAAGTTTTTTTTGCAGCCTAAGGATGGCCTGTTTCACTTGCATTGAGAGCACCTTTGACCGCATGTTCTGAGCACACTGCAACAGCTTCCAAATGTGAATGCCACACCTGGAAACAACTCCAGATCTTTCACCTGCTTAACTGATTAAGAAATAACAAAGGAATACACCACACCTGTCCATGAAACAGCTTTTGAGACTACATTTCGTCCCTTGAAAAAGAGGGGTCTACATTTAAAAGAGCTATAATTCCTAGATCCTTCTTCCAGTTTGGATGTGAATACCCTCAAATTAAAGCTGAGAGACTACACTTTAAGTCCATATTCATTATTTAACTGTAAATCGAATACAAATTGAATAAACAGCCAAAATAAAACAAAACTTGTGTCCGTGTCCAATTATTTTCGGACCCAACTGTAGGGTAAGATGCCACTAGGGGATTTTTGCTTGCTACTGTGGCTTAATACTTTGTTGTTTATTTGATATCAATGAGCATTTCGGTATATGCCTCAAAACATCCATATCATTTCATTTAGCAAAATGAAAATAGCAGGTCTGAGAGGAGTGTATTTAATACATACGACGCAGATGCGAGACTCCAGGTCTGCAGACACAGACAGCTTTGTGAAGAGGCGCTGGTCAGGGGTATAGTAAAACTCCACCTCATCTAACTGCAACACTGGGGGAGACAGCTTCTCAAAGTTATCTGGGAACCTGAGGATGGATGTGCAAAGACCCACAGGTTAGCTCTCGGATAAAAATGAGAATTGAAAACCAGACTTAATTTGGGTTGGGGGGAGCTCTCTCACTTTAAGGTGACTTCGGTCTCTTTCTCCAGAGGTTTGAGTTCAGGCCTGAAGAAGACAGGAGAAGATGTGAAGGGACGATCAAAGGCGATGGATATTAGTCACAAAGTGCGCTCACCGGTACACAAGCCAGAGCCATGTGCACTTGCAAGGCTGGAAGTTGAACAGGTGTACAATGAATTGGACATTCAGACTGCGACTGTCAAGAAGCTGGAACTTCAGGCAGGTGTGGGTGTTCACAATCTCATTTAAATGGCTACTCACAGTTTTTCTAAAAGCTTCAGTTTGCTCTGCACCTGTGCCGCTCTGTTGGCATTGTATCTGAACCGGTCAATGAACACCTGGGGCACAGTGAGAGACAATCAACACACAATTACAACACAGTAATATTAGTATGATTTACTACAGCACATCTAACAGATTAGAATTCAGTAGGATGTTGGTACATTTGGCATATCATTTTAAAAAAAATAAACAAATCAGCAAAGACTAACGCATCCTTGTTATGCGAAGTACATTAACAAAGCAAACACCTGAGAACTGAGAAGACACTCTTCTGTTTACATCCTAGATCATGGCTGGCCACAGCAAACACAGCAAAGTTTTGGCTTAGCTTCACAAAGATTTTTTATGACCCTGCAAAATGTAAGCCCTGCAGTAAGAAGATTTGTGCAAGGGAGGAAGCGCTTCCAAAACAATTAAGTGTTTACTTCAACGCGGTGGGAATTTGAAGGAATGCACTGTGCTCGATGTGTTGTGGTCTCCCAGTTGCAGCCACAATAACGTCCAACACGTCCCTGTGTTTGTTGATAATTCCATAAAATATATTTTTTTTTTTATAAATGAAGGGAAAAAGAAACCTTCCTGAATCCTGTCACCACTGACAGTTGACTGACTACAGCCTAATTGTGCAAAGAATAAAATGTATGCACATTTTCCTTCTTGAAAAATATTGGAACTGAGATTTGATAAGAACCAGATTTGAGAAGCAGAATCGGAATCAGAATTGATTAAACTGAAATGATACCAACCAGTAGCAGAGCTGCCCACGGCAGCAAATCATAGTGGGCCCCCAAGAAGTTCATCATATTGTTAAAGAAATTATAACAAGGAGATTCAAATAATATAATGATTAATTTGCTACATACTATTTAGTTGACACCGAAGTGATAAACATCTATAGTTTTTGTGATTCCATAATTCATTTGTATGGTCCACCAATCTGTGACCGTGGGACTGTAGCCAGTGTTGCCAAATGGGCCCGTTTCCCACATAATTGGGCTATTTTTAATGACAGAGTGCAGATTTTATGCGGTGTGCACGGGTGATTGGTACTACATTGTCGGTCAATCCTGCAACTTTGGGTATAATGTCGGATTTTGTCAGCTTGTTGGCTAAGGACCTGAACTGTAGAAAATGAAGTAACAAAACATAAAAATGGAAGGTAAAAATTATACTATTTACATTACATTATGTAATTTACATTGTAACAATTAAATACAATGCCCTTCAGAAACATCCTTAATAAAGAGAGAAATCAGGAAGCAAGACGTTTGGGATGGGGGATGGTGGTGGGGGGGCCTCTGCAGCTAAGGTTCGCACCCATGGGAGAGAACGCTAGGCCGTACCCAACCCTACATTTTGCCAATTCCCACTTAAAAGAATATTTTAAACTTAGGATTGTGGTTATAAAGAGGCTTGGGTTTATGAATAATGTTAAAGTTATAAGTTAAGTTCAATTAATAGGGTTAGGTTTGTCATTTTATTGCTAATAAATGGTCCCAAAAGGTCTAGCTTGCATGTGAGTTTCTTACTTGGATGTGCTCCCTGTACTGGAACTGGGCCTCATACTCCCTCTGTTGGTTCTTCAGACGGTCCTCTTTGGTCTTGACAAAGTTCTCGTAGTCACCACGGTAACTCTCCAGCCGCTGCGAGTGCAGATGGATGATGTCGGTCACCACAGCGTTGAGGAAGTTCCGGTCGTGTGACACCACTAGGATGGTGGACTGCCAGGTCTGTGGGGGAGGGGTGGGGGGTACAATGTAGTATAAGAAACATGGTGGAAAGACCTACTAAGTCTTCTCCCCACAAAACCAATGTATTTAGGTTTGTGGGAAGTACGGAACGAGTGCACAGTGGGGGGGATATAACTGGGACATGCTTGGGCTTCAGAGTTCTTAGAAAATGTTTAACTCATTAAAACCAATACAGTGCTTAGTAAGACGTATAACTATGCATGCATTTGCTCATGAACAGTTTGGGCAGGCGTTAAATTAGGCTGAAAGTGCCCTATGCAGCATTTTTTATTTTAAATATCCGATAATAACCCTTACATATCCATCGGCTGAAGTTGAAAAACACTGTCTCATTCCAGAAACAAAAATATTTGGAAGCAATGTTTGTGTGAAGAGTGATGCAGAGTTGGCTACCTTTGTACTTGACAAGTAGGTTACATCACCTCATTTAGCTAGTTGACTAGATAGTCGTGGAAATCTGTGTAAGTTACTAGATTGATGATGACAGACAATTATACGATGTAGAAAATCATACAATGTTCTTATTAATTTTATTTGTAAGAGCGCAGATGTGTTTAGGAAGTATTCTCCAACGTCTTTGGTCGAGACAATCAGTTAACAAGCCAAGTTGTGTCCGAGCAGAAACTCCTTGATTCCATTTCTTGCTGGAAAATAGTTTAACTACCTGGTGTTCTCTGCCTTTTAGCTAGATTTAGCTTTGTGCAAACTCCAAAATATGATTGCACATATAATATATATATGCACATACAGTGAATATGAAATGTACACACCCCTTTAAAAATGCCAGGTTTTTGTGATGTAAAAGAATAAGACAAAGATAAATCATGTCAACTTTTAATGTGACCTATAATGCCACAGGCGTCCGTTAGAAAGCTTAAGATTATGAGGAAGTTCACCTTTCAGCACGACAACGGCCCAAAGCACACATCCAAATCCACAAAAGAATGGCTTCACTAGAAGAAGATTAACGATTTGGAATGACCCAGCCAGAGTCCAGACTTCAATCCAATTGAACATCTGTGAGGTGATCTGAAGAGGGCTGTGCACAGGAGATGTCCCCACAATCTGAAAGATTTGGAGTGCTTTTGCAAAGAAGAGTTGGCAAATATTGCCACGTCAAGATGTGCCATGCTAATAGACTCCAACCCAAAAAGACTGAGTGCTGTAATAAAATAATTCTTAGTTTTAGGGTGTACACACTTATGCAACCAGGTTATTGTGAGTTTTGATTTTCCCCATCAAAGATATTAGTTCGTTTTTCAATTGAATTGTTCACGTTACAGGTTGCATTAAAGGTGGAAAAATTCTGATATGATATATCTTTGTCTAATTTTTTTTACATTACAAACACAGGGCCTTTTAACAGGGGTGTGTAGACTTTTTATATCCACTGTACATAGCTAAATTCCCATTCAATATCGCACTGGCTTTGCTGCCTTTCCACAATAGCTCGGTAACTATCGGTAAGAAATCAGTCACAAAAACAAACATTTATCAGCACAAAAGGAGAACAAATGATATTATTTAATATAAAATATAATCGCAGCACAAAAATAATTTTGTGTCACAAACGATTAAGTCTAATTAAGTCTATTTTGCCATAGTTTTGCGCTGGATGGGGGACAATTTTTACACAGGCAAAATACCTTGAATAATTTCTGCTCCAGTTGTGCTGCTGAATTCTTTTAGATATTAATCCTAAACAAATATTTTAGAGACCCCAAGGTCACTCAGCACCCACAATTCACCCATAGAAGTCTTATTTTAGTTGAACTTGGGAGCATGTTGGGGGGCTGAGAGACATCATCGCCAATAATTACATTTCTAATATTAAAAACACAGATTAGGCACAAACAAAAACATTTAACAGCACAAACAAAGCACAAACATTATTTGGACTCTGTTGGGGGGGTGAGTGACATCACCAATAATTAAATGTCAAATATATAATATACCGAAGCAGCACAAATGAAAAATGTAACAGCACAAACTGACAAAACCCCACAAACAAACGACTATTTTTGTTGATTTTGGAGGATGTTGGCATGCGGAGTGACCTCAGAATGACCTATAAAATGTTCCTTAATATCTAAACAATGACATCAGCACAAACAAACATGTTAACGGCACCAACGGATCACAAACGTTTGAGCCTATTTTGCCAACGTTTTGCGTTGGGCCAACATCATGCAGGTCTTCTTCCTGTACCACTGTATGAAGAAAGTATCTTCCAAAAACTGGCAGTAGGTTTGGGAATTCAGTTTCAGTCCATCTTCAACCCGAAAAGATCCAACTACCTCATCCTTAATGATAGCAACCCATACCAAAAGCCCTCCTCCACCTGGCTGGTGCCTGACTGGGCCCATTAATCTGGTCAATCAAGAGTCACTCTCATTTCATCTGTCCACAAAACCTTAGAAAAATCTGTCTTCAGGTATTTCTTTGACCAATCTATAGTTAAAGTATTTTCTTCTCCATGCGTTTTTTTGCACCCCAGTTGAGTATTTGCAACAAAATCTTTGATTGTCCAATGGTCACGCCTCAGTAGTTCAGTTATTTCAAGAGTGTTGTAACCACCTGAAAAGCATTTTACAATTTTTGACTTTTCAGTAACAGTTAAATCCCTTCTTTGGCCCATTTTACCAGAGGTCATGTAGTTGCCTAATAATTCTGCACATCTTGATATTTTGTGTTATTCACTGTTGCCAAACCCTCCCTCAAATAACCAATAAATGTTACCTAAAAATGAATCAATCCAATGAGCATACAAGTATATTGTTTGGAGTTGGAAAATGTGCATAGAAATACTGATACAATCAGAATACTCACTCGCCTAATAATTGTGCACACAGTGTTGTTGGTAATGACCATGTCAGATCCAAACAGAGTAATATAACCAATATACAACTCACTGCTGATAGGTGGCATAAAGTTGGATTGTGCACCTTTAATATCTGTACAATCTTTCTGTGCATTTATGGGACCCCGTTTTGGCTCAAGTGCACCCCTACATGGAAATATGGAGAGCAGTTGAATTACCCTCCACATTCAAAAAACATGCTGCATGTTTCTATTCTATTCCCTTCTATTCTAGGTGTATAACACATTACTGTATTGTAAAGTGTACAGTACTTCCCTCTCCATGTCCAAAAATTGTGTAAAGATATATGGTGCCCATTCCCCCAAGCCCATTCCCCCAGGCCCAATTCACCAATCCAATTCTTCAAAATTCTTAAGAGGAAGTCAGAAAACCCTTGCTTTGGGCAGAAGGGCACCAATTTGGATTTGCTTTGCAACGTTAAGGGTGCCGGCAAGCAGGTGTAGCCTACCTGCAGGTAATTCTCCAGCCAAAGAATGGCTCGGACATCCAACATGTTGGTAGGCTCTGAGAGACAAATAGCCATGGACCAAGGAGACAGACAGATGGACACAGACAAAACAGGTGGATGGACAGTTAGAGGGTATGTGGGCCAACTACTAGACACCTTTGATCTGTTCATAGATACAAAAAATATTAACATAGTAAATTACTCACCATCAAGTAACAGAAGATCAGGCCTAGAGAGGGAAAAACAAAACAATTTCAGTAACATGAAGCTAGCCGTTTTACTAAAGAAGACTGGATTTTTGTTGACTGGATCGTCTATAAATGAGATTCAGAAACATAATGTGTCTGATAAGATGTGCATAATGGTAGGTCAATAATTAAATAAGATCTCCATTTGTACATTTTAATATTTACTGTAGAGAAGGAACCTAGCCCTTTGCAAAGAAACAAAAATGCAACAAGAAAGGCTTACTTGGCAAAGAGGGCTCTGGCAAGAGCTAATCTCATTCTCCACCCTCCAGAGAACTCCCTGTGAAAACAGGTAGAGAGATCAGGTAACTGCACACAAGTACACTCTCAAGGGCTTATATATATATATATATAATAATACCTAATTATTGGCACATGCAACATTCATGTCAAAAGAGCAAGCCGTTTTTGTTTACAAACATCTCTTTTGCATTTAATGTCAGTTTTATAGTATGGTTTTGTTTCTCTTCTTGCTGTTTCACTTGAAGCCCTCCCCCTTGTCAACTGAGCAGTGCAGCATCTCCTTGCTGTATGAGTCACAAAAAATGTGCTTGACAATTTGATCAAATACAGTAAACATATAATTCCAAATAAGAACGTTAAGGCCTGCCAATTAACTTACCAAGTCATTCTTTTTCCATTTTTGTAAAATTCTTTTGATCTACATAACATGATAAATTGCTATATTTTGTAGAACAGCCTCAAACTTACTTGGTTGTCTGTGTTTGCATTTTTGGAGTAAACCCTAAACCACATAGGATGATTGATGCTCTGCATAAAAGAGGAAAAGAGAGGCAATGAACAAAAGAGGAAAAATATAATAATCTAATTAAAGAAAATACATACAACTCCTGCTTAAAAAATGCACAGCGCTTACTAGTATATACATACGAACAGCAATTGAACAAAAAAATCTACACTGTTAATGTAACCTGGACACACGTGATATTGTGAGTGGACTTGTTCAGCGTTTGTCTTTACCGTGCGGGCGCCTTGTCTGCTTCAATTTCCTCCAGTTTGGCGTATATCTCAGACAGTCGAACGGTCTCCATTCCTTCAGCACTAGAAGGGAACACAAAAATCTGCAGTTTTGTGTCTGTTGACATTTCAAAACAAAAGGGTTTAAATAGCCACTCAGGTCACACGATCCATAGGAAAACTCCAGCTAAAAAGTTCCACTTTGCAAAACAATCATTGTTTTAGAGGAGATAAGGATGACTAATTATATTCTACTGAAACAGACAGAACAGTGCATCCCTCTTAAAACAACCAGCTGCACACCTGGAGCTCATTCTGTTAGGAATAGGTGGTGATAGGTCTCAGACATGAAGAGGTACATTTTAGACACAGTGAGATAAATAACAGGCAATGCACCATTCCATGCATGTGTTTGGGTCAGCATGGACAAACAGATTTGCTGGCTGCAACATATAGTAGTTCGATTATAGTAAAACTAATACTGTATACGGTTATATTGCAACTGTTTCTGGCATGAAACGGTTCATCTTCAGTCTCACTATCAATTGCTCAAGTCTTTTGATTATTCCCAGGAAGATAGTAGATACTAGTAAGCCTATTACTGGCTAATAAGGTGTTAAAATTGCCAGTGGCAAAAGCCATACAGTTCATAGATGCTATGATGGAGGTACATTTAATAAGAATGCTCAATGGTGTCTCGCGACTGCTAAAATGTGTAATACCGTGGCGTAGTGGTAAAAGACAGTGCCTCTCACATAGAAGACCTAAGTTTGAATTTATTTCTGGTACATTCCACGATTCTCTCGTCTTTTCACTTGATGAAAAAGTTAGTTATCGTCAGCGTTATTGATAGTTAGTGTATCAATGTCATTCACGAATGAAAGAAAAAAGTATGTTGTTATGCCATGAAAGAAAAAATAAGTTCTTATGTCATGAAATAGCTTTGGCACACATGCCAAAACAACAACTGAAATTCATTTGTCAATTAAATAATAATGTTGCAAAATTACATAACGATGCATTACAAAACTATTCTAAACTAGATTTAAACATACTGATATTTATAAGCAAACAAGTTTCAGCTTCAACTATAACTTTCCAAAGACTTGTGAAATGCTCTTCTGCACCCCTGGGCTAAACATCCTAACTGATGGAAATTGACAAAATTCACAGTGGTTTCTAACATTTGCGTAAAAATCCCTTATTCAAATAGAAAACATATGATTTTGGAATCATTGGAATAATTGCCATCTGGCTCAAATAATCACAATCAGGCCTTTTCTGTGACAGCCCTTGTCTGTGGTGTTATCTCCATTGTTTACATGAGGTGATTTGGTGCAATGGCGAACATAGTCAAAATTGGGCAAGTTTTATTCTTCCTAATAGGACTTAGTACATTAACACGTGAATGTAAAATTACTCCCCCACTATATTGAGGAACAGAGGCGTCACAATGCACTATCTGGAGGTCACTGCTACATCCGACACTCCAACGACACAGACCCAGTCCACATTTTCCTGAGTTCTGCTAACTTTATATTTGAATGTGATATTAAGGAATAACTCCACACCTATAATTTCCCCCTTCCTCAATACGCCATTGTTGTTAACCTACCAGAACCGGTAACAACTTTTTTTCAGGCTTCTGATTGGCCAACATGGCTTTAGGGTTCGGTTTATACCACAGTGTGTTGATTTGGCATACTCTTCACAGTGCTTGACAGCGTGGTTTTGCAGGTTCATGTGGACAGAGATTGTTTAAAAACAGCTGGTATGGATGTAATTCGGTAAAAAATACCTGTGTATGTGTGGACTAGACCTTAGGGCCGTGTAACCGGGTGGGAATGTTTGGCAGCAGTGTCTTTGACAAAGACTGCTTAACATTAAAAAGGAATAACGGGACACAATTTACTCTAAAATGTTGCTATCCCAGCGATGATTTTGAGAATCGAAGGAAATTTTCATCTGCACAGAGCTTTCACCTCTTTTACGGAGCAAAGTGACTTTTGAGAGAACAGTCTGCTACATTTCTTATAGTGTGTCCAAAAACGACAGGAAAAATGAAAGTGTTAGCATTTTTTAAGTGGCGTGATGTTTGCCTGGCATTAGGCTGACAGACGTACGTCCCATTGGCGATGCGCGCATTGAGCAGGCGCTCCTCCTTCAGGAGCCCTTCGCGGACCGTGTCGCTCTCCAGCACGCTCTGCAGTGCCGCAGTGTCATCACCAGCAACCTCCTGCTCCACGTGCAAGATGGTTATGTGGGCGGGGACACGCAGGCTGCGACTAGCCAGCATCTTTAGCAGTGTGGTCTTCCCGAGGCCATTGCGACCAATCAGGCCATAGCGCCGGCCAGTGGACAGTGACAGCTCTGCCCCCTGTAGCAAGGATCTGAAAGCAGAGAGATGCTGCTTGGACTGTGCTTTTTAGTACTGCCTGATATTGACTAAGAAATAACTATTAAATAGTACTTCTGCAGAAATCAACTATGAATTACTCTCTACTTTGAAAGTGGTGACTATCACACCAAATCCCATAAAAACTATAAAGTAAATAAGTTCTTAATGAGCCCTTGTCAACAGTCCACTGAATAGGGGATTGGGTACCATTTGGGATGAAGAGTAAGGGGGAAACCACTCACCGCTCCCCAAACGACACATCAAAGTTCTCGATGCGAATGTCGTAGCTGCGATTCTTCCCGGATAAGTCAACTCGATTGTCCTTCTTGCTACTGGCCTGGCTGGCTGAAGCCTCCTCCAGGACCCTAAGACAAGGACAGGGGAACAGAAAGACACAGACAGAGAGAACGACAGACAAAGAGAGATGGAAAGAGACAGACAGATCCAATGACAGAGCTTATGTGACTCTGAGAATTCACAATAACCAAATAACACAGGCAATTCATTTCCATTGTCTTAGAGTGTATATGCAAAGCTTTCTGTGACTCACAGTGGATTAGTCGTTTTCTGGGAGTCACGTTCATTCCTCCTCCCCTGCTTTTGCTTCAGCTTGGCTTCAGCTTTTTCTAGCTTTCTTGCATCCACAGTCTGAGAATGTAGGGTATGTGTGAAGAGAACGAGGATGAAGATGACAGAAGGGAAAATAATTCAAACATAAGCCTGGGTTATAGGGGGGGCTGGGAACATATTTGATGCATATTTGAGAGACAGGGTAGGAATGGTTTATTCTCCCTTTTGTTGTGATGTCAGTACTTTCCAATTACTTGTCTGCCAAAAACAAGCACACAACTGATTTCTGTAAAATGTCCTGTCCTGTTCATGTGTTTAAGGAAAACACTTGAAAAACTTGTGAGCCCTAAAGCTTACACAAAGAGGATAAGACGCAAAGAGAAATACTATACCGTATTTTGGCCCCTTTTCATCATCCAGATCCCCTGGACATCGTTAGTGGCAGACACTGAGAAGAGGCGGGGAAATAGAGAAAGAGTCAGTTTGAGCATTAGAGATTACAGGACAGGAAAGTTGAAAGTAACCAAAAAAGGTAAAAGCCTTAGATATGTGGCCTAGGGTGGTCAAGCAGTTGGAATCGTTGCCTTTTATTTTGTCCCACTGCCACAATTAAATAAAGCATATAAGTTACAGCCCCAGACAAAGGTGGATAAGATTAGAACCCATGCTTTGCCACATATCTACAGTGAGGGAAAAAAGTATTTGATTCCCTGCAGATTTTGTATGTTTGCCCACTGACAAAGAAATTATAAGTCTATTATTTTAATGCTTGGTTCAGTGAGAGGAAGAATAACAAAAAAATCCAGAAAAACATGTCAAAAATGTTATGAATTGATTTGCGTTTCAATGAGGGAAATAATTATTCGACCCGTTTTCAAAACATGACTTAGTACTTGGTGGCAAAACCCTTATTGGCAATCACAGATGTCTGACGTTTCTTGTAGTTGGCCACCAGGTTTGCACACATCTCAGGAGGGATTTTGTCCCACTCCTCTTTGCAGATCTTCTCCAAGTCATTAAGGTTTCGAGGCTGACGTTTGGAAACTTGAGCATTCAGCTCCCTCCACAGATTTCCTATGGGATTAAGGTCTGGAAACTGGCTAGGCCACTCCTTTTTTAGATTTTGCTGCCATCTTAACTTAGCTAGCTACAGTGGCACTGCACAGATAGTGATGTGCAGTTTGTGAAAATTTTGAACAATGGATCCGCTGCCTTTGCCTAAGTAAAAAAAAAAGAGTCAAGAACGACTGACTCGTTCAGTTTCATCGTTCAATAGAATGGTTGTTTTGTTAATTTGAACGACTGGCAGTAGAGTTCTTCCCAAACATGGAATGCAGTGTTAGTTTTGCGTTCACAAAGAAAAATAGACCAAGACAGTAGCATTATAAAAACATGTTTGTAACAGATAATTTAACAAAAGTTAGGTCTAAAATGTTTAATGTAATAGCTATTGCAATTGTACACTGAGCCTGGCTGAAGCCATGTTAGCAACAAAAGACTGGAAATGCAAGTTGTGTAATGCTAAAAACTAAACCTGGTGAAATATCACACTATTAATGAGGTCAAATGGCAACAGGTCAGTAACATGACTGCGTATTAAAAGATCCTTCCAGAGAGGATGGTCAGCGAATCCGGAGAAATCTCTGTATGTAAGCGACAAGGCCGAAAACCAATATTGTATGGCCATGATCTTCAGGCCCTGCATCCACAATTGCAAGTTAAAACTACAATGCAAAGAAGAAACCATATATAAACAAGATGCAGAAACGCTGCTGCCTTTTCTGGGCCTGAGTTCATTTAGGATGGACTGAGCCAAAGTGGAAAACTGACCTGTGGCCTGAGAAATCAAAATTTGAAATTATTTTTGGGAATCATGGATGTGGCGTCTTCCAGACTAAACAGGAGAGGGACCATCTGGGTTCTTATCAGCGCACAGTTTAAAAGCCAGCATCAGTGATTGTATTGTTGTGCATTAGTGCACATGGCATGGGTTACTTCCACATCTGCGAAGGCACCGTTTAATGCTGTACAATATACACAGGTTTGGGAGAAACATATGCGGCAACCCAGACAACATCTTTTTAAGGGAAGGCCTTGAATATTTAAGCAAGACAATTTCAAACATATTCTCCACATATTACAACAGCATCGATTTTGGTTTCATATGACAATAACACTTTCACCCAGCTCTCCTCTGAATCATTCAGATGTTCATTGGCAAACTTTAGAAGAGCCTATACATGTGCTTTCATGAGCAGAGGGACCTTGCAGGCGCTGCAGGACTTCAGTCCTTCACGGCAAAGTGTGTATTACCAAATGTTTTCTTGGTGAATATGGTCCCAGCTGCCTTGAGATAATTGACAAGATCCTCCCGTGTAGTTCTGGGCTGATTCCTCGCCGTTCTCATGATCATTGAAAATCCACAAAGTGAGATCTTGCATGGAGCCACAGACCAAGAGAGATAGTTCTTCTGTGTTCTTCCATTTGCGAATAATCGCACCAACTGTTGTCACCTTCTCACCAAGCCGCTTGGCGATGGTCTTGTAGCCCATTCCATCCTTGTGTAGTACTACAATCTTGTCCCTGACATCCTTAGACAGCTCTTTGGGCTTGGCCATGGTGGAGAGTTTGGAATCTGATTAATTGATTGCTTCTGTAGACAGGTGTCTTTTATACAGGTAACAAACTAACATTAGGAGCATTCCCTTTAAGAGCGTGCTCTAATCTCAGCTCGTTGCATGTATAAAAGACACCTGGGAGCCAGAAATCTTTCTGATTGAGGGGATCAAATTTACATCAGCAGGGGACCAAATACTTTCCCCCCCTCACTGTAGGTTCTGGTCTGTAAAGGTGATAATGGGGAATACCTAATACCCCCAGCAGACACAGGACTTACCAGACTCTGCAGATATCTGAGACAACTGCACTGGGGCATCGAGAAGCACCTGTTTTGAACCAGCATGGCCATTAGTCCTGGGGAATGAGGCATAAAGAAGTCTGTTATTGGTGATTCGGCTACAGAATTACATTGAACATGAACTTCTCATGTCTATCGTTGTGTCGTGCTTGGTTTTTGGAAGAGCTTGAGGTTAAGGTCAAAGGTGAATTGCACTTACAGTTTGAGTGTGTCAAACATCAGCTGGCAGATGTCACGAATATCGTCCTCATTTTTACAGTCTGCAGACGAGCCTTGCAGCAACCCTCCGATCGCATCATACACCTCCTCTCCATCCTCAAAATCCGCCCCGCCAGAGTCCAACACACCTACCACGGCATAGGAGAGAAATCAGGAGAGCGATCTGACAGATTTGGTGTTTTGCAGTGTTAAGTTTGAAATATTCAGGGCGAAACAAATGTCTCCCAGTGACATGTACAATTGGAAAGCAAGTTCGGTCTATTCATGGCATTTGTCTACTGAGCGTTGTTCCAACTCAAGATTCAGATGAAAGCAAACTACACCAACTTATTTAGTCCATCAATAAACCTTGCATGCCTATGCTGAAATATAGAGCTCAATTTCTTTATCGCCAGATTTTATATTTGACCGTGGAGCTCAGTGTACGCATTTGTTAACTCAGTTAACCCAGTGACGATGACAGGTTAACCCAATGACCTGTCATCGAAGTTTACCCGATGAAATCTCTGTGAAGACAATGGGTACCAGCTGATATAAGACACTAAACTTCAGACTGGGACTGTGTGGGAGGGCTTTAGCAGTATCTTGCAAGATACCTGCTGTAGATAAATGTCAGTTCATTTGTAGAGATACACTGTGGTTAGCTACCGTTAGTACTGTATACTGTAAGCATGTGTGTGTACACACACACACACACACACACACACACACACACACACACACACACACACACA